>JARHVA010008736.1:210000-322500 GCA_037957365.1 Torreya grandis
ATAATATAATTCATCCTTATACACACACAAGCTAAAACCTAAGGGAGTAATACATATGTATAAGTCCCTCCTTGGAGTATTAGCCATGTAGGTAATGATCATTGATAGAGGTGTCCTTTAGTTCAACTCTATACCATGAGCCCACTAATGCATTATTAAGGTATAAAGGCCAAAGGTGAAGAGTTAGGGTTTGGTTCACATATAATCATTAGAAAATTATGTGTGTGAATAAAATATATCAATATAAAGGGAAACAAAATTCATAATTCTCCAAGTGGTTTCTTCAAAATATAATGAATATTTTTTATATGGCATTTGCAATAATATTTTTATACAATCATCAAGCAAGTGTCCATAGTCGACATAAGTGTCCAGGCCTATAGAAATAATATTACCTATATTATTATGACTAAATATTGATTGTGTCCCTATCTATGTCTACATCTATATTTATCAGATATAATTGCACATTTGTAAATAAACTAAGTATTATATTTTTTTCATATTTATTTGATCAAACTATTATTTTTAATGTACTTATTATGTTTAACATAACTCATCATTTTAATTAATAATATTCATTTATTTTATTTTTAAATTAATTTACCTATTCTAGAATAGTGTTATTCATCCTTGTGTATAGTATGTTCTACCCCTTAAACTTAAATCAATTAAAAAATGGTTAAACACCATATCCTAATTACACTTGGATTTTGAAATAATCATCTAACTTAGAAATGAGAAATTATTTCAATCTTTATTCCCACATTACATATGAGACAATAATATGAGTGTTATTTAACCTCACTTTGTTTAGGTTGAAAATACTTATTTTCACTCTCTTTATAGCACTCATATATATAGGCTCTACTTCAACCTATATCTATATATACATTGCATAAATATGGAAATACCCCTATATATGATCTATATATAGCTCAACCTATATTCTATAGTTTATAGATAAAAAATTAGGGTGCCTAAAATCTCCTCCAAAATATTACTATAGGCCTCTATATATATCAAGCAAAACTAGTGCCATGATTATAAATTGGGGATTTATGTATTTGTCCCCTTATATATAGAGATTTTAATGAAACACCCAAATATATAGGCCCATATAATATGGGTAAAATTAATATATCCCATATACATTTATCCAAATATATGTCACTCCAAGATATATATGTAGGGAAAGAAAGGGAGTGCTAAGAAACTATATATGTTACACTTAGATCACCCTCACTCTCTCTCTCTCTCTCTCTCTCTCTCTCTCTCTCTCTCTCTCTCTCTCTCTCTCTCTCTCTCTCTCTCTCTCTCTCTCTCTCTCCATATCCTAATTACACTTGGATTTTGAAATAATCATCTAACTTAGAAATGAGAAATTATTTTCAATCTTTATTCCCACATTACATATGAGACAATAATATGAGTGTTATTTAACCTCACTTTGTTTAGGTTGAAAATACTTATTTTCACTCTCTTTATAGCACTCATATATATAGGCTCTACTTCAACCTATATCTATATAGACATTGCATAAATATGGAAATACCCCTATATATGATCTATATATAGCTCAACCTATATTCTATAGTTTATAGATAAAAAATTAGGGTGCCTAAAATCTCCTCCAAAATATTACTATAGGCCTCTATATATATCAAGCGGAACTAGTGCCATGATTATAAATTGGGGATTTATGTATTTGTCCCCTTATATATAGAGATTTTAATGAAACACCCAAATATATAGGCCCATATAATATGGGTAAAATTAATATATCCCATATAAATTTATCCAAATATATGTCACTCCAAGATATATATGTAGGGAAAGAAAGGGAGTGCTAAGAAACTATATATGTTACACTTAGATCACCCTCACTCTCTCTCTCTCTCTCTCTCTCTCTCTCTCTCTCTCTCTCTCTATCTATCTATCTCTCTCTTTGTGTGTGTGTGTGTGTGTGTGTGTGTGTGTGTGTGTGTGTGTGCGCGTGTGTGTGTGTGTGTGTCTACATGTATACATGCATGTATCTATATAGATGGGTAGATATGTTTTGGGGGGGGGAGGGGGTTAAGGGTAAATATCTATAGTCATTACTCATATGTGTATATAGGACAAGGGTAAATTATCTATGGACCATATTATCCAACCCCCCATTCTTAATAATATCATTTTTTTGTAAATCAATTCACTTATCATAATAATAGCATTACTTTAGTTTATTTTCATAGAATAAATTATCTTTATGTACTTATTTATTTATTTATATTGGTTATTTATTTATATAGTCTTAATTATTTTTCCTAATTTTTATTACATTATTTATTTATTTATTTTTATTAGTTTTATTGCTTTCATTCACTCTTGGTGTCCTCTATAATTATATTTCTCATTTTTTAAATTAAATTTAACATAACATTAACTTATTAATTTATCATGGAACAAAATAAGGTAATAACTGAGTTTATAAAAAATGTATAGACTAATAAACACACATTTATATGTTTACATAACATACACATACAAGAAAAATGATAGAGGAAATTGAAGAAAAAAGAGGGAGTGATTTGGGATGTTTTTTGAATGAAGACTTGAATGAGAGAAGGGAGATGGATATGGATTAGAACTATAGAGAGAAATAGTGAGTCACATGGTTTCTCTAGTTAGTAAAGGTATCATTGGAATCCATGTGGAAAATATATGTGGAAATGTGTATACGATGGAAGGAGATGGTAATGTGGTTTTCAATGTGGTGAATGGTGTTTCCAAAGGTAATCTATCTTGGGCCTCTAGACTTAAATGAAAAGCCATTGAATTTTAAGAAATCAAACTAAATCAAGAACTTTTATTATGAAGGATAACAAGGGTTTTCATATTAAAATTCCTAAATCATTGATATAAAGAGAATCATATAGAATTGAATGTGTACTTGTATAAAAAAATATTTTTACAAGACCTAATATAAATTATTTTAGAAGGTGGGAAGAAATAAAAAGACACCCTAAGGGCCATATGGAAATTTAAGCAATGACAAATTGTTTTTTCTTGATTTGTTTGAACCATGTTGAGGATTACATTCATATTATTTTATATGGACCATGGTTATTTTTATAACTAAAATTTACACCTTTTAGAGGGTAATTAAATCCCTCTCAATGTTATCTATGCAATGGTCTTGATCTTAGGTTGTGGTTGACCTTAAAGTGGATCAAACATCAAGATATTGGGCTAACTCCAAAGTATAACACCTACACTAACTATACTAAGTGTTTGACTTTGAAAAGGGAAATATGAGTGCTAAAAATAAAAATTAACTTAGAGGTGATGCAAAAAACATGAGGTCCTTATCTTGATAATAATGCACTATGAAATACTAAGTTACAATCTAATTATGCCATCTAATAATAGTCCTTATCACACTAGTGCTTCAATATGAAGGATATGAAGGTTTTAAGAGTTTATGATGATCAAAAAATAGGTGATAATAGTAGACACCAATTAATTATTAGTTATATAACTAATCAAACCATGTATAACACTTCCTATGACTTGTGAAAGAAGACAAGCTTACATATAATCATGAATAAAAAGCACAAATGCAAGGAAGCACACTTATTATCACTAAGCATTCATCAAAATAACCCATTTAAGATCATTTTATGAAATATGATGATATAATATCCATATTTAATTGATTATTATATGAAAATACAAGAATTAATTTGGGTAGGGCTCACCATAACCAATGTGAAAATGCTTTATAAATCCAAGTAAGGTTGAAAATATGGGAAAATGTGAGAATGAGAGAGAGAGAGAGAAGAGGCATATAAAATAATAAAAAAGTTTCATACACCATATATGTATTTTATATTCAAAAACTTAAGAAATAAAATAGTCCTAAAGATTCTCATTAACATGTGTATACTTGTTTAATGATGTCCTTCTTCAAATTGGCATAGGAGGTTACTTGAGCAATTTTGAGTTCTTGAATCTAACGCCTTCCTTTTGATACTAAACCATCACACCTAAAAATTTATTTAACAAGTCTATAAATTACATGTGACATGACTAAGGAGCTTCTATTCCACTCTTCTACAAATTTTGTAACTTCTTATTTTGGTTTCAAAAGCATTCAATTTTCACTAGCTCTATTTGGGCTGAAATGCTTCAAATTTTGATTCTAACTTCATGAGTACAATATTTATTCATGAATGATCTATCCCTACCTTATTAATCTTGTATCAACCACTTTTAGTGTCTCAAATACTTTATATCACTCCATTTCACATCCAAGACTCTTACTTGCCTTCATTTCCTTATAACCCTTAAAACAAACAAAGATTCTTATGTATAAAATTATAGAGATGATCCTATAAAAATAAACATATATTTGAGTACCCACTATTCTATTATATATCTATACAAAGTTTCATGACTAGACCTTGAGTTAAATTATACTTACTCCAGCTATTTATTCTTCCATTTGGCCCTTAATTAGGTCTATAAGCCTAAAAAACTATGATTTGGATCCATTGACCTCTCCCACATGTGAAAACTCAATTAAATTTATGATTAACTTTATTTACCCCATAAACATTTTCTAGTCCAAATTTTTAAATCTAAGACCTTGTACATATGGGTGAACCAAAAAATGGTTGAAACCCTAGCTTATATGCATATTCAGGCTTGAGAAGTAAATTAGAGTGGTTTTTCAAGAAATTTATAGGTTCCAAATTTTGATCATGGTCTTATTAAGCCTAAAACATCATGGGAAAACTTAATATGCTGAAGTAAATCTCTCCAAGAATGTTCCATAGGTTTGTAACAAAGTGTTTTTGGAGAACAAAGTAGTGTAGTCACCCTTTTATGCCCAAATGTTGACTTAAATAGTTCATATATCACCTTAAGCTACTTTTATATGAGTATAGTAGTTATAATACCTCTTTTATGGCCTTCTAGGCTTTTGTACTTGATTTAGAGGAATAGAACCACCTTTCATAATCACAAACAATCTTGTAATTAAGATTTTTAGGCTTATTCTATATTATTTATCCTTCACACATGTCATTCCAATGTTTCTATGGTCATTAAAAGGCATATTGGATCATTGGGAAAGGTTTTAATTGAGTATATTTTGCAATCACTAACCTTTCACAAGCACTCTTATAATGCCCTCATGAAATATGCCTATAGGAGAAATTCCATGGTTAAATTTAAGGATTTATGGAACTAAGGAGGTATATTAGACATTAATCCACTTTATCCAATAGTCTAAATCTACCTAGGAGATTCAACACCTTGTTTTGATCCTAAATACTTAAATAAAACAAATCATTATATTCATTCATATAGGTGAAAGTACAAAAAATTATCATGGTAAGGATATTCCTAGAGTGAGTAATGATTATCATGTGTTTTCAATGGAAATTCAATGCATTATGAGGAAAATATTTCACTTTATTTTCCATCAAGCTCCTAAAAGGGTTTTAGGAGGGTTTATACATGCCTGAGTTATTAATGATACTTCATAAAGGTTAACGTCTTATCCTTTAAAATAATGCCACAATATTTGAGTATAAAATGGTCCCAAACTATTCCTATGATCTAAGGGTCCTATGAAAAACCTACATATAATTATGAAGCTAGGAACATGCTTCTCAAGTTCCTTCACAAGGAAAACAAATAGTTTAGAGATACCTCCTATATTAATGATTATTCATAAAGGTGTTAGGTTTAATGAGTGAACCAATCCTCATTTTATGAAGTAAGAGACCTCCTTCAACACCTACCAATTTTTTTTTCACCATGCACTACTTCTAATAAGTTATGAGATTCACAAATTAACCTCTCATGCTAGTTGGCTATGTGAGGATTGAGAACAATATGTTGGGCCTCAAACACCTTTAAAATGCATGTCTTCAGTTTAAACATTAAAATGATATTTGTATCACCCCTATACATACTTTTATATTATTTTCTTTCCATTTCGAGGTTCCATCATGACCAAGACTTGATCTCTTCTACCTGTAGTAGACCCATTGAGGGTTTTAGGCATGTTCGTGACTTTTAACCCTTAGTCTTATGTTTTTGGTCTTTTCATGTTTCACTATTGACCCTAATATTTTGTAATAATCTTATCCATTATTTTATATGTATCTCAATATTCCTTATACCTCTCATTCACCTCAAAAGTATCCTTCCTCATGTTTTTCTTCAAACAAACATTTAGGTCTTTAAGACATTAGTCACTATTAAGTCACAATAAAAGTAGCATTCAATTCTTTATTTTATAAATATTGTAATTAGTTATTTAACAAATTTTTAACCTTGAGTATTTTAGTAAGTATTTAATTATGTTTTTAAAGGTAAATAATCAATATATGATACATGGTGGTCCTTTCTTCCTGAGAGACTTGGATGGTGAAATATTGGAGTTGCTAATCAATGGAAAGCATCTAAAACACTTACTAGATTAAGTTTGCAACTGTGTACATATTTGTATACTTTATAATATTGTGGTTTTTTTTGGCTTGTCTTCCCTTTTATATAGGACTTGATTGTATAGTTTCCTTTAATGTTTTTTTATTGTGTGTTCATTTGTCATAGGTCTCTTGGTTACAACTTGAGAATGGATCATCACTACTGATTTTAGCAATTTGGAGGTTTAAGCCAAATCTTATATTTTTATATCTATTATTTTTATAATATATTTACAAAAATCATTAACCTTAATAATATTAACAAGTCTCTCTTTTATTTTCATACACAACCTTGTTTGAGAATTTAGGACTATTAGGTCTCATTATCCCTCTTGTTCTCTTTGATGGCATCACTAAACATATGGAATTATTTTTCATTTTAGATGAGTGTTATTAATGATTTTTTATCTTATTTCATAATTTTATGTAGTAAATATCATCCTTGGTATCTCCACACTCTCCTTTTCATACTAGATTTTAACTTTTGGTTGAGAATGTGGACCTACAAATCCACAAAATAATAGTTCTACATTTGCTTTTCATTAGGATATTGAGATAATGTTTTTAAATTATTCTAAATATATATATATATATATATATATATATCATTCAAATTTCTTGTTTCTCCCTCTACTTCCTTTAATAGTCTTGTGGACTTCCTTCAAACACTCTATTGTTCAAATATACTCCATTTTGTATATGCATGCATGTAGTTGAGGTCACATCATCTAGAAGACTTATGTGTGAAGATTGGAACTTATGCATTCATCCATGTTCATCCCACTAATGTTTTAGGAATTTTCAAGGATATATGTGTGTTTTTAAGTCTACACCATGTATTTTTTAGGAATATACATTTATAGTATGAGGTTTATGAACCATAAATGTCCATTGATAGGTCACAGACCTATAGGTGGATAAAACCTATCTTCATCCTCTTTTAGAGTATGTCTTATATATTTCATTCATTATAATGAATTAATTATTATCCAATGTTATTTCACACACCACTCTTTATCTCTCCATTTCCATTTGGGACATGTTTTGGCAATCAAACCTATAAGAGGCCATCCATCTACTACAAATTTTTTCAATTAGAATGAGAACCATGCCATCATGGGTTGTCTTCAAGGAAATAATATTTCAAGGTTAATTCACAAGGATTATCTAAAAGTGAGAGATATATCATGATTGATAAAGTAACTTGAGAACTTTTAGAGATTACAACATTCAATATCCAATCAAAACATTCTTACAACTAGGATGATAATGTTTAAACCATACATGAGGCACCAGTTTCTTTGATAAATATATCTTATTAAACTAAGATAATTCATGAAATTTACATCATAATGGTCCATTTAATCCCTAAAATCACTGCATAATAACTATTTTCTTCCATCAAACATTAAAGCAAAGAAACAAAGGTAAACCTGGACCATGCTTGGATGGATAAGACATTGTTAGCCCCTTACACTCTTATAAATTATTCATAGAGTTAAGAGGATTAACTAGGAAACTAATTCCATGAATTTTAAGTTCATATGGACCCAATACTATGGCCAAGATATGAACTTATAACTCTATCTCCTACTTGTACCAATTAAAAACTAAGCTACCTTTTAGAGCTTCCAAGGAGAGTGATGGGAAAGATGAAAAGGTTTTTTCCTTGTCTGAGTTTAAAACCTCCTCAAATGCATGTATTTAAAATTTTAAAAACTATAAGAATATATATTAGTTTTTGGATGTGGTCTTTCCTTTTGAAACCTATATGGAATTCTTGAAAATCACCCATTTTTACTTGAGAACTATTATATTTTATATAGAAACTAACTGAAATGAATCAATGGTGTTATATGAACTTCCTCACACTTTTACATACATGATATTATTTTTTAACCACTATATTCTTCTATAAACCTACCACCTTCTTAACATATTCCCCCTTTGGACATTACAAGTGATCAAAGAAGCACGATAAAGTGAGTTGCAATGCTAGAAATGGATGTTTAGTTCATTTAATGAATTTGTATGAGTCATGGGAAAAATTAAATTACTTTGACTTGGAATACATGGAATTACAAATATATCTTAACCATTTAATCTCTTTTAACCCTTTTGACCAAGACATACTATGATTAGATAAGCATAATATTTGTAAGAAACTTACCTTAAACTTGTCAAAAATACCTTAAATAATTATAATCATGCCTTATGAAGGATTTTAAAGTTTTAAAACCAAGGTAAAGGCTTAATAAGACAATTTTTTTTGTTAAATTATTCTATGATAGCCAAAATTTGGCAAACATCTTTGATGACCTCCTGGGGATGCATGCTTGTTATGCATATAGACTAGTGGCTTATAAGATTTATTAAGCTATGGAGTCATGATTGAAACCTAAATTGAGGTAAACTAAGAATAATCCTTTATAAAAACCTTGAAATAAACTAAATTGGATAAATACAAGACAAGAGACCACACCACATATGTGTTATAAGACACTTGGAAGAAAGAACAACACAAAGCAAACAAGATACACACTTGTGGTTAAATAACTTAGGTAACATAAAGAACTACTATAATATGTAAACAACTATAAAAATTACCTCAATATCATGTATTTAAGTGTATTCCATTGACTAGGACACTCAACTCCTCTCCATTGAGTGTTATAAGATTAAAATCATCATGTTCTTTGCAAGTAGTGATAACATAAGTCCACTCCAAAATGAATAAAACTTAGTGTTATTATTACACTTAGCTCTAAAAACATCCCACTTTAATATAATACATCCTTATTGATATGTTATTTATATATCTCTCTTTTCAAAGTTTCTTTTCACTTGTGTTTGGTGGCATTCCATGATGTGCATAGCGTAGTTTCTTGATTCCTCCAAGGACATTATATCTATCAATATTATCTCCATAGGATAATTATACATTCTCCCAATCTTATGTGGAATCTCAATATATAGTAACTCAATTGAAATGGGAATCTTGGTTTCTCTCTCATAGATAATCACATAGGGTGCATTACCAATTACATTATTTGGGGTAATCCTATTGGCCCATAAGGTTGTCTTTAATCTAGTGTGTCAAGTCATTTGATTATATTATATTGTCATATTTATAATTATAATCAAGTTATTATTAGTGTATTTATCTATACCATTTCCTTTTGGGTAGTAATTATAATAATTACTCAAGTAGATACCACATTGGAGATCCCATTCCATTATTCTTACATCACTAAAATCCATGGCATTATCAGAATTTATTGATGTAGGAACCCCAAACCTTGTCACTAATCTTTCATAGAAGACAATAAATAAAGTTTAATTAACCTCCTTGAGGTTAATTTATTATACTAACTATTTTAAATAGTTTGTAGCTATAATAACCCATTTATGGCTTACACTAGATGGAAGATTGATCATTCCAATGAAGTCAAGTCCCCAATGTATTAATGGTTGTTAAAATTGAATAGGGTTAAGAATAAGGGTTACAAGTATTATATTTTATTTTAAATATTTCAATTTATTTATGTATTATAACCCAATAATATTAATCCTTGAATAGGCTATACCAATAGTAACCAACCCTCATTATTTTTGAAACTATAATTTTAGGTGTAAAATGACCTCTAACTGGTCTGTCATGGAATTGTTCTAACAGCCTATCAACCTAATCTATTTCCACACATATTATAGAAATTATATTGAGGTATTTATTAAATACAAACCCATCCAAAATAACATAAGTTACTTATTTCAATATAAATTATATCCTTATTGTTGATATAGACCCATAGGACACTCACCTATTTGAATGAATCTCACCATTTCTTGTCTCTAACTTAGAGACTATGAATTTTTAAATATAATAGGATCCTTTTTAAATGACAAAACCATCTCTTATTATTCCTTTATGTATAATTATAGGTGTTCACACATCCCTCTCCCTCTTACTAGCTTAGTGGCCTTGATCTCAACATCATACTCCATATAGCTCTTTTCTCATTAAAGTCCTTATTCAATAAGAAGTATCTTATGCTTGTATGATTTAACATGACATGTATTTTTTTTAGGACATCATATGACTAAACTTCTTAATATTTATTATAACTACCAATACTTATTTCTTGACATATATGTACCTCTCTTGATATCCTTCTAGACCTTTACTAAAAAAGGCTAGATTTTGTTCATGTCCTTCCTTATTATGATGCATTAAAATATAAGATATGGTTTAAATCTTGGAAAAATCATAAAATAAAAATTCCTTATAAAAATTAGGGTTCATTAGTGGAGGTGCTTAAGTAATAGCTTGTTTCATGCCCTAAAAACTAGCCTTCTCTTCTTTGGTCCAAACAAATGCTTGATGCTTTTTCAACATATTTATTACATGCCTCACAAGAGTGAAAAATATAGGTGTCAATATCCTAAAAAAATTTACGTTCCTAAGAAAAAAATTCAGATCTTTCTTATGTTTGGTTAGTGACAAAGCTAGTGCGGTACTCACCCTATCAGGGTCTATAACAAGCCCATATTTATAAATAATATGGCCAAGTAGTTTACCCTAAAAAAACAAAAAAAAAAACACTTATTATGATGGAGATAAACCCCATATTTCCTACACCTTTAAAATATTAGCATTATATGATTCAAGTGGTCACTATCATCTTTAAAGAAAATGGTTGTCATAAAGTTATAATAGTACAATCACATTGATCAAACCTTAGAAATCTATATCTATGTCTCTTTGGAAAGTGGAACATACATTAGACATCCCAAATGACATTCTCTTGTAGGTATATATGCCCCATTTAGTAATTAAGGTTGTCTTATATTGATATTCTTCTTTTAGAAACACTTGGTCATAACTTGAATAGCCATCCAAAAGTGAGAAACATTGATAACCTACCACTACTTGAAGGATTTGATCCATTTAAGGTAGAGGATAGTGGTAAATTGATGATACCCTATTAAATTATCTAAAATCCATGTATAACCTGATATCAGAAAAATTATTTCTCACATGAACTAAGTTGTCAACCTATGAAAAGTGTTTGATAGGAAAGATAATTCTTGACTCTATCAACATGGTGAGTTATTTTCTCATTAGGACCTCCACTTTAGGATTGATGGGTCTTTTCTTTTACCTTAAAACATTAGCATTGGGATAAAGTTATATAGTGTGTTGAGACAATGAGGGTTCAAACCTCTTAAGGCCACTATTATCCTAAGAAAAGATATCAAAAAATTATCTACATAACTCAACAAATGTAGCCTTCTCTTTTGGATTACATACCTTTCCAAGCTTTATGATTTTATCCTTGAAGATATCCATTTTATCATGATTTTCATATTTTTTAGACATGTTTAAATTATCTCTCCTCATTTTATCACTTTCATTGAATATATTCTCAAGAGTAACCAACCCTTTAGGAAGCTTATTAGACTTAATTACACAATTTAGTCTCCATATTGGTGTTGCAACTTGGCCTAGTTTTTACAAGAAAATTTAGCCTCTTGTTGAAGAAGACATGGTATTTGTTTATTATTTAACCTTATAGGGTTTTACACATGTAATTACTATGTTTGCTTAAAGGGTTGAGATTTCTAAATTAGTTACATGAATATGCAATAATTAAGTAGTACTTTTGTTATGACATTTGACTTTTAAATTTATAAAAATAACAATAAATAGGGATAAATAGAGACTTATCTAAAATTATCTATCATAGATTATCTGGGTTATAAAATTTGAGATCTAGGAAGTAGTCTCTATCATCAATAAGACTATGATATTCATCTATTCAATAGATAGTAGCACTTGGGTTGGACAATAGTGCCATATATGTGTAGTCTCCTCAATGTGGCACTAATGTCCCCATTACAATATTGTTCCTATTTTTAAGTAGCACCTGCACTTGTATCTGTATGTTCTATTCCTATGTGGTTGAAACCCATAGCTCTATATTGTACATGAAAAATTTGATTTTATGTGTAAACCCTAATCTCCTTGCAAGTATGGTACAATAAATAATTTTATGTGTGTTATTAGTATGAAATGAACATCCTCAACACTTGATTATGTAGATATTTTCCTACATACCAATACTTTGAGGAGGGATCAATTCTGATGTAGTTTTCCCACCTAGTGCTTAATGCATGTGTAAGTGAATGATAGAATGAGAGTGGCCTTAGATGCCTTGAATGTGATTTAGATTTCAAATACTTTAAAACTAGAGCTACTATTATTTTAGATGGCAGTATGCATAAATCAGGGTAGAATAGGGACCAAATACCTTAATTTTTCATAACTTTGTCTTTGTTTTGAATATCTTTTGAATCTATTTTCCATATAGTTAATAGAGGTGGATTAGACTTTTGTTTATAGGATTTTGTTTCTTATATAGATAAGAAAATGTGCTTGGGCTAACTTTAGGAGGGGTACACATTTGAGAAACTATCCATTAGGAAGAGTTGGGGTTAAGGATAATAATGGGAAAACTAGTGCCATATGGATGTAGTGTCCCAAGTGTGGTGTTAATGTCCTTGTAGTATACTACTAAGAAAATTTTATTGGGATGTAGGATGCTAGTTTTAATACTATATCTTAACTAGATATAGATGAATATAGTTTATTGAATGATGAGAAATGTAACTATAATGTTTAATGATAGGAATATGGCTAGCTTAGGGATATTTTAACTCAAGAAACACTCTTAGCATCCAATTACCACTTTTAGATGATTATTATATTTACCCCCTTTATGATAATAATGTATCAAATCAAAATGACTAGTATAGAGGAAAAATAAGTGTACCTAGACTTACCTTGAAAGTGAATCCCATGTAAATGAGTTTGAATATGAAAATATAGGTATACATATATGAAAAATTATCCAAATCAATGTCCTACAATGAAACATGAAAAAATCATCTCTTACTTAAGAGATAGTCAAAAGCAAAAGACTATGTTTAAATGAAATAATTGAGTAAAGTTGAGTAAAGAGAGAGGAAATGAATGAATACACCTCATTGGCTAGGTGAACCAATGAATGAACCTAGTGATAAATTGTGTGTGAATGTATAGAGTGATCATATAATTTAATAGCTTGAATTAATCTAATGGCTTGCTCAATCCTCATATGGGTGGCTCAAAAACTTAATCTAGTTTTGACTCCATCATTGCCCACCCCTACTTGGTGGATATTGATCTCTATGAATAGCTTGGATAATATTATAAGTATGTTGAACCTATAATATAGGTGGATCAATAAATTAGATAGTCCATGACTCCATCATTTCCCCTTGTGTGAATTATATTCATTTATAACTAAACTGTGCAAAGTGTTAAAAGTATCTAACCATATATTTAGCTCTACAACAATTCAAGAATGCCAACTGCTACAGATGGACTAAGGCATGACTCTGGTGACAACCTATAATTTTATAGAGAGTGTATATAGTTTATATAATAACATTTATTTTTCCATTCAATCTGATCAACATGTCTAAAATTGAGTATATGGAAACTAATTTGTCATGCACATGCCCCCAATCTGGTATCTGAGTATACTAAATCTAAATCAAGTATGTAATAGTTAAACCTATGTAACTAATTTGAATGTATGAATGATCATGTTACATATGATGCCCCCAAATATAAGAAACTTGTATGAATATAAACTAGAATGAATGCATCTTAACATAATTTCCAAACCTGTGACTATATCTATGCACATTTATATTTCACCTAGTATACTAGTCTAAATGATTTGGACTATCCTAAATCTAGGGGTACTAGATAGTTGTGCCTTATAGTGGATAGTATCACCTTATAGTGATAGTGTCCTAATCTAGGAACTAATGTCTACCTAGTTTTATTTGTGTGATCTAAACTGACTACTGAGTCTCTTTTCTATTTTATGTCTACATAGAGTTTGATATCTGAAACTAAGCTTATGTGTTAAAATGTATTTGTGAAAAATAATGTAGGAGCATGCTATTTATGACAACCCATGTAAATTTCCCCTCTTTTGAGGGTAGTTGTGAAAGCTATGTAAGAACAATCATCTAAAGAAATAGACACAAAAAAAAAAATTAGTTGGAGCATGTGCATGATATTCCAATATAATGTAAAAAATAACATCAGAATGTAAATGTAGTTGAGCATGACTAGGAAATATAAGATGTATGTTGTAATCTAAAATTACACAAGCGTGTCAAGATAGATGTAAAAATGTATAAAAATAGTGAATCTAAATAGCTATATAGAGGGATAAGGTTGATGTCCATCAAGGCTCCCAATTAGGATAGGTAGATGTATGATATCCCTCATGGCATCGAAAACTAGTGTGTTTATGTGTAACAAGAAAATATAAGTGTCATGGTGTAGAATCATGCAAGGAAGCAAACATAAAAATACATGAGGTATGTAAAAGGTAGGCTAAGGGGAAACAAGACAAGGGACATGGGAACATGTCACTAAAGATGAGAATGAAAACATACAAGGACATATTTAAATGTCCACATATGAAAACAACAAGCAATTTGGTATAGTGATACATAGAAAGACATGTTCAAATATCTACATAAAGAAGCATGAAAGATACCACAGAAGGGACATGGGCACATGTGCAGGGAATACAAATAGATAAGTGGCATAGAATACAAGGATAAATGGCATATTCAAATTCCATTGAAGATGGAAGATCATAATAAACACAATAAAGTCTAATCTAGGAACTAGAAATAAAAGCATGTATAACGGTGTAATAAAAATCTATATAGATGCCAAGGTTCATATATATTGAGTATAATTAGTGATAATCAGCAAAAAAAATTGAGCAATAAATAATAACTATCAATATCAAGATAAATCAATGCATAAAAGAAATGTATATTATGCAAAGATAAAACCTAGTTATAGCAACTATGTAGGAGATGCCCCTGAGTGGGTGGATGTATCAAATATATAAACCTAGATTGGTGTAAATCCCCCAATGGGTAGATTATAGTTGGTCTACATTAGTGTAGTGGACTAGAGTCCTATCTAGAATGTACAATCACTCAATAAGAACAAGTGAAACATATGTGTTTGATAAAAATTACTATACTAGGATAACTAGAAATATGTAATATATGGAAAGTAGTAAAAATGTAAACATGGAATGCATATAATCTTTTTTTAAAATATTTTTAAAATATTTGATTTTTTTTTAATTTTTACATGTTATAGTATTTTTGTGTTTTCTGAGTATAAGATATGTATAAGCATATGAAAATAAATTATGTACAAGGAGTGATAGAGAGAAGGAAGTATATAAAAGGGTAGGAACCATACTAACCAGTGAGTCTCATGGGAGACTTTCTATCACTGTGGCTTGTGTAAAAAATAGGAATGATAATCTCCTATGTAATGTGATTTCTATGCTATATTTGAATTTTATTGTAGTAGGAATCTGAGTATTATTCTTCATCCAAATCATAATATTATTTCACATAAGAATTGTATTAGCCTTGTGTGTTGAAGGGAACTTCCTAATACTATGTATATGACCATTCTAAATTATGATTTGGCATATTGATTATGCTTTTTCCCTTTGAAACCATAATTTTTTTAGAAATATGGTGTTGTGGAATTTATTTTACTAGAAACCTATTTTGAGAATGTTTGTTGAGCATGATTTTGATTGTGTAACTTAGGATCTAGCTCTTTCTATAACATTTCTCATGTATTTGGATGTTTTGCCTTGATAAATTATGTCTTTGATTGATGTGACTTATTTTTTTCAATGACTCCAGAACCTTGTTGACCAACATTATCAATTTCTAGAATAAGAGAAGTGATGTCTTGGGCTTATTTCCCCAAACCTTGATCATGATAAATAAATTGTTATAGATACTTGTGACCAAATTATACCATATTGAATGTTGAGCCTCATTCTAGAGAGGTATATTTAATTCATTTATATGTGCTTGTTGTATTATTTATTGATATTATTGTGCTTTTGGAACCTTTTTTTGTTATGAGTTATGCTTTGGTAACTATTTTTGTACTATTTTAGAATGTGACCCTTTCTGAATTGGTAGATGTGACACTATATGTTGTGTGGATGATGTTTGACTATGTGAGTCACATGTATCCATTATCTTTTATATTTTTCCTTTTAATAGTTAAAAATGAATCTATGTCATTCCCATGCATTCTATGATGCATAAAAATATCTGGATCTCTTCATTGGGTGTAGAGGAGGTTAGCTGATTAACTTAGCTTTAATCATGTCCCTGAGTATCTTAGTATAGCTCTTATTTTATTTTTGAATCACTAGTTGTATATGTACTTTTTGTGATGTAGTGTTCTGATATTTAACACTATTTTCCATAATTTGACTAGTTGAAGATGTATAAACATGATTTACACTATTATGCCCTCAAGGCCTTTATCTTGTAAATTAATTTTCCAATGTTGTAATATTTTCATGTAATAGTTGATTTTGATTTTTTAAACTTTTATTTATCTTGGTCATACTGATAATTTGATCACATAGAGTCTCACAAGTGTAAACCCTAGCTATTTCTATTTAAACATGTAGGAACAAACCCTATATGGAAGAGGTGTGAATAGGCTAAGTATGGGGATTAGTGACATTGGTATTGGCTACCTCATATTATGGAGGAATGATAACATGGACCTAGATATATTGAAAGTATCTATCACCCTCATGGAGATGAGGAGGATAAGGAGATTCTTTCGTATGCATAATATATGACACTAAAACTTGAAACATAGTTGTTAGCTTATGTGCTAAATTCTCCATGTGTGTATGGATTTGCTTGTTAATAGAATTCCACATAGGATAAAGATAAAATACTATGAAATATGTGAGATATTACATTTGATAATAAGCATTATCTATACATGTATTGATGTCTTTTATAAGCTCATTATGAATTAAAGGGAATAAGCATGCAAAAGAAAGTATGAAACTTTACAACAAAAAGTAATTGATTTCTTCTATCATTATGATCACAATTAGAAGTAATATGAATCTAAAATCTGATTATGAATAGAAAAAATATATAAACCCTAAGTGTGTCTAGGGTTAGGGTTTTTTGAATTTAGGTTTTCTTTGCAATAATTTAAATTATATGTAAAATAAATTGAAACCCTAATGTAAAATTGACTTAATTTAGCTAGGCTATCTAAAAAATAAAAAAAATTAGACATATACAACCCTAAATCTATTGGACAAAATTTGGATGAATAAAAGTTAGGTTTTGAATAAATACTATAAGTAAGATGGGTTCACCAAAATATTTAATCTTTTTTGGTTTTTACATGTGTGTAATTCCTATGTTTGGTTAAAGGGCTGAGATGTCTAAATCAGTTAAATAAATATGCAATAATTAATTAACAATTTTTTGTGACCTTTGACTTATTTTAAATTTCTAAAAATAGTAATAAATAGGTATAAATAGAGACTTTTCAAAAAATTGACTCTAAAAAATGATCTGGGTTCAAAATTTTTAGATTTGGGTAGTAGTATGTGTCTTTAAAAACAATCTGATACTTGTATGTTCACTAGATAGTAATTCCCAATTTTGATAGTAACACAATCTATGTGTAGTGTCCTCAATGTGGCACTAATGTCATATTATTAATACTATTCATATTTTTATGGGTCACCTATGCCTCTATCTATATGTTCTATTTTTATGTGACTAAAACCTATAGCTTTATATTATACCTAAAAAACTTGATTTGATGTGCAAACACTAATATATTTTGAAATATGGTATAAGTAATAATTTTGTATGTATTATTAGGATGTACTAAACATCCTCAACACCATATTTTTTTGAGAGTTTCCTACATACCAATACTCTGAGGAGGGATCAAGTCCAATGTAGTTCTCCCACCTGGTGCTTGATGTTTATACAATTGAATGCTGGAATGAGAGTGACCTTGGATGCCTTGACTGTATTTGACATTTTAAATTATTCAAGACTAGACTCAAGGCTATTATATATGGTATTATTTATAAATTAGGATACAATAGGGATCAAATACCTTAATTTTGCACAACTTTATCTCTAATTTGAATAAATTTTGCATATATTTTCCATCTAGTAAATAGACATGGATTAAACTTGTATTTATAGTGTTCAAATGCTTGTTTAGATAATAAAATGAGCATAGGCAAACCTTAGGGGGGGACCATGTTTAAAACACTATCTGTTGGGAAGATTTGGGGATAAGGATAATAACACCTAGTTTGGGATGCTAATTCCATGTGGTTATAGCATCCCAAATGTGGTACTAATGTCCTTTCGATAGAATACTAAGAAAGTTTGATTAGGATCTGGGATGACTATTCTATGACTATTTATTGACTAGATATAGGTTAATGTGAGATATTAAATGACTAAAATGGTAAGTCTAATGCTTAAGGATATGCCAATGGCTAGCCTAGGGATAAGTTAACTCAAGAGACACTCTTAGATTCTAATTACCATTTTTAGGTGGTTATAGTTTGTCAATTTTAAACACTTTCAAGTTGACATCATCATTTACTATTGAAGGCCTTACAACTACCATGATTTTTTAGCTAAGTTTTTGGATTATTGACATCACTGGGGATGTTAAATTATGGTTTAACTAATAGCAACATATCATCATGTTGGTTCTCTTCCCTTGGGACTAATTGGACGTTAAAATCCTAAAAATATTCAATAATGTCCCACACTTTATGCTTTTATTACTTCAACAATGTGTTCTTAGATAGAATCTTACCTCTTACTTGGTTTATAACTAGTTCACTATCTCTAATGGCTTGTAATTGATTTACTCCTTTCTTCCTTTCCTATTGAATCCCATGTATAAAAGATTCATATTTAAATAAATTTAAAGTACAACTAAAATAAAATCCAATGGCTAAGTAAAACCTTTCATTTGATGGAAAAATAAGCATAATACTTGCACCTACTCCATTCTTATTTCTTGAGCCATCAAAAAATATTTTTCATAAATCATCACTATCATCATTAGTCTTAGAGAGAGAGGGTATGGATGTCATTCTTCATGTAAATAATAGACCCCAAGACAAACCTCTTAAAAATATATATATGGGTCAAATTCATGATTTTATACCCCTCACTCATCAACAAAGAGAGCTTAAATATCTTCAAGAGGAAAAATTGGCTCTTAGTCACATGGGTGATCCTCCTCATCAATGATAGTAAAATTAAAATTATTGACATTTGGCTTATATGTCTCAATGTGAAACCTTGAGAGAGGTTCTAATTTTATGGTAACTTTCTTACCATATCTTGTCTTAAAAAATCCATGTAGGACCAATCTGATGACAAGTAACCACCAATATTTTTTATGGAGTCCCTTAACAAGAAAAGGGAATAGTATGGTGGTAAGTCAACAAAAACCACATATTTAGAAATGGAAAAATTAGGACAAGCATGAAGGGTTAAGTTCAAACCCTTAATAATAATATCTTAGTGATTGATCCATCTAGTTATAACTCACTTTTATTATTAGGCTCATATTTGAGGCCTAGTTTATTCGCTATTTGATTTGACATGACTTAGATACTATCCCCACTATATATCATATAATTATGCACCAAAATATCACCAATTATCAATAAAACATATAATGGAGGAGGCTTATTCACTTTACCTTATTGTGAATCACTAATATTTGATGTATTTGTGAATACAATAGTAGCCTTTCTTTCTACTCTTGATGATGAGTTGATCTTAGATAAATAATCTTGTACGATATCTCATAGGCATACTTACATTAACACTTTTCCTTTTAAACATTATGTTGAGAGAAGAAACACCAATCTTTAGTTGTCCTCTAAGAGTTATGACATCAATTTAGACATACTTGGTTTGGTGCATAAAGGTGATTTTATCATTATGATTTATTTAAGATTCTTGAGCCTTAGAATATACATTAGGCTCTCTTATCCCTTGATTCATAGAGGTAATTATAGCTGAAGCTTTTCCACTCTCTTGTGTTTATTCAACAACCTTGATTTTAGACCTAGTGTTTACTAAAATAAAACTTTCCACATCCCTACTTGAGCTTCCCACTTGATATACTACACAATAGTACTCTTATTTAAAATTTACATGTGTATCACTTGACTAACCTTTCTCTCCAAAATCCATAACCTAATTTGAAGCTTCACCTTATGTTAGAGAAGGAAATGTTCTATCTTATGCCACATTAGCTTGATTAAGCCCTCCATCTTGATTGCTAGATTATTTATGAGATTTATTACATTAAGAGGGCCATTATTTATCTTGCATTAGATTGTTTTGAGTGGGTACCAAATATATTGAGGTGGAAGATTCATTTGGGTTAAAACTTGTTTATGGTCTGGAATTAGTGATATAACCTTATTCTTGAGAATTTCCTTCGAAGGGTGGCCTATTTGATTAACAAGGTTGATGAAATTGGTAAGGCCTATGATAGTAACTTGGTTGCCTATCCATTACCATGACTTTATTTCAAAGATTATTAAGTATCCCTTTTACATAATTTGGCTTATTTTCTTAACTAGGGGCAACCAACTCATGATTATTTATGGTAGGAATTGGAGTAAGAGTTAGGGTAGGGGAATAAATGTTAGGAAACAAAGGCATAGGGGGACTTAGAGAAAGTTTTATAGCTTGGATCAGATTTTTCTCAACTCTAATATTAATTTCATATGCATTTAGTAAGGTATTCCCACGCATAGATTGAATCATAACTATTATATAATTATTCAAAGCCCTTAAGTAATATAAGAATACATAATTTAGAGTGTGTCTTACAATAATTTGGAATCATATTTTTTTTTTTTTGGAACCTAGCATCAAAATATTGCATGAATTTCTGAGGGGATATTTTTATGGTGGTGAATTTTTCGGTCAAGGATAAACAATCACTTCTATCTTCAAATCTCTTATTCAATCGCCCTCCCAATTCATCCCACAAGTCAATGGAATTAGGGGATAAGTTTATATACCACTAAAAAGCCTTGAATTTAAATCTAATTTCCAAAAGCCAAATGAACACATTTTCTTATGTTATGTTATGGATGTTACCAAAGTTTTCCATGTCCCTAATATGTTCAATAGGAGTAAGAGTAGTTTCTCCACTAAAATAAGGGACACTCTTAAGGGAAGCCACTAGTATGTCATCATATTATGCAAGTTTTAAGTGATAACCTCCATTGAAATAAATAAAGGGAATATGTATATCCATGCTATCATCCTTAGGAAGACTTGGATAGAAATGAATATAAATATTTTTTCTAGATGACTTGGTATAAGGGAGAGTATGAGGGAAATTTTTTCTTTTACTTGAATAGAAAGGTTATTAAATAAATTCAAATTTATACATTTCACTTTTGATCTTGTATTCACCTTTGGAATTAAAATGGATCACTATCCAAGACTAACATCAATCTTGTTGAGGTGTGTTAAAATTATTAATTTTTAATAATGTAATTATTATTAGATAAAAAATAATATGTTAATAGATTTTTGGTATATTATTATTGTTATGCATAATAATAATATACATGGTGATTTGTTTTAGTCAGTTAGTTAGTAGGTTGGTTATTTATGTGATGATTAATAGGGATCTCAAGATCTCCATATATAGGATTTGTACTTCCTATGTAAGCGCATTGTAACCATTAGAATAAAATATACATAATGAAAAAATATTAGTAAATATTGTGTTTGAATTTGATTATTTGTTCTATGTAAATAGTATTAATCATCTACAAATCTAAACTAGATCTATTATATGATATCAGAGTGGGTTTGGAATTAGCTATGAATCTATGATATCAATGGAATTATGAGGTTATGTGGGGTAGATCTATTACCATTCGTGATTTCCCCATTCATGAGGTTATTATTTTAATTTTTATTACAACTCATTATTATTTTTAGATACTATTTTAGATGCCATAGAGAAGCACATATATGAAGCATGGAACTATTAATTTGAGCCATCTATCTTAGTCAGCTTTGTTATATTTGTGTGTATCAACTTTTTATTGTCATTAGCTTCCATTTATTGAATTATTATATTTCTACTGATTATTTTGAAGACACACTTTGTTTAGCTAAACAAAAATTTCACATGATCTAGATATATGTTTAGTGTGGGGAATACAAATGATATAGATCAGTGGATGAGAAAATAAAATCTTTCTACCAACTACCCATTTATAGCACTCTTCATTTGAGCTATAGGAAAGTTGGAAATATCAAAATTTGAGAATCTTATCATAATTTCCACCATATCCATTCTTCCATTCAAACCTTCCATTAAGATTTATCCACAAGATTTTTTGAGATCTACACTCACATGTTCATAAACTAACCTAACATAACTTCAAGTTTTTCATGCATCTACCAATGCATTCCCACAAAATCAATTCTTATCTTATATTCAACTTTAAAATATATATTTTTATGATCCATTCTCCACTAACACACTCTCCATTAAAATTTCATTGGACAACATTTAACTTAAGAGGTCACATTTATGATTCAAACTACAATTTTGTGCATTGTGAGTCATCAAAACAATATTTTTGTTTTTTAATAGTAATTAGTTTATAGTTTTTAGAAAGATATTATCTTTTAGTCTAGTCTTGAGTTTTCATAATAAACCATTAAAATAAAAATTTATATATTAATTATTTGTAACTCATATGTCTTAGGTAATTATATATATTAGTATTATTGAATTTAGAATTAAAAAGATATTAATTATTTCATATGAGTTTATTTTGAGTTTACCAGTGATTCCTAGTATTTCTTAAGCCATTGTTGGTTGTGTCACAAAAACAAAATGTCTCATTATTTATTTAGTATAGTTATTAGAAAGTCATTAAAAGTCAATGAGTTTAATTGGATTTCATAAAATAGGTATGAGTGTGTATTTGAGTCATTGTGCCTTTATTTGTCAAAAGTATTCAAAAGTGTTAGTTATTAATTAACTTTATTCTATTGTTGACAGCCTAGTACATGTTAATAAGTCAATGTAAAAATATAAAATATTTTCCTCATGGATGAATTTTCACTTATACTTGACATCCAAAGTATAGTAGGGGTTTTTCTTCAACTATACATCATCAACACATTAGCTAAGTAAGTAACAAATACTAGAGGATGGAGGAAATAGAGGTTAGAGGTTTTAGAGAATCTCATTAATCACCAATGATGGGGCCCAAAAGATTTGATGATACTTTTGTGTGGTGTAAATTTTTCATTTTTAGTGTGGTATGTTTTACACCAAATCAACTAATGCCAAGGACAGTTCTTCAGTGGTAGTGGAAACCATTTATGATATTTTTTTTTAAGTGAAAACAAATATCAACAATGGTTACATAAGTTGATAACAAGGATTTATTCCTCATGATATTTCATTTTCTAATGTTGTGTGTGTTTTCATTCCCTTACTATTTTAGAACTCCTTTGATAATTGGAGAAAGGGAGAGTATGTAGAAGTAATGAAATGTGGAGATAGTTTTATAAGAGGGAAAATAACTATATAAATACTTTGATTGTAGAGATCCTTGAAATCCCTTACTTATTTATGGAGATGATCGACTAGTGAAATGTCCATTGCATTCACATGGAGTAAATGAGGAATGAATTATTTGAATAATAGTGGTCATGTGTAGCAAGATATAGACAACAAGATTGAAAAAATAGTATGTATACCTATAAGTATGTGTTGGCATATAATTCTATTTGGGTCAGTTCTTGAAGATATATATTTTCCCAATGATCACATTAAGGGGGTGTAGATCATGATTAATAATGTTCACAATGGGCTGAATGCTGAGGTGTGTTAACATTATTAATTTGTAATAATGTCATTATTGTTAGATAAACAATAATATATTAATATTTATTTGGTATATTATTGTTATTATGAATAACAATAATATACAAGGTGATTTGTTTTAGTCAGTTGGTTAGTAGGTTGGTTATTTGTGTGAGAATTTATAGGGATATCAAGATCCACATATATAGTCTTTGCACTTCCTATTTAATTTTCTTCTAACCATCTAAATAAAATATAGAGAGTGAAAAATATTATGAAATATTATGTTTGAATTTTCTTATTTGTTCTATGTAAATAGTATTGATCTTATATAAATCTAAACTAGATCCATTAAATCTTAGACAACATATTTCTAATTGTGTCCCACTAGGCATGCCACAACTATTATATCTCAATTTTACACCCTTGAGAGGGTGATTCAAGCCATCTCAACTTGAGATATTCAATGGGATTGATCCTAGGTTGTGGGTAACCATTAAGTGGATCAAACCTCTAGATTTTGGGATAACTTATAAGTACAACACCTACACTAAAAACTATACTTCTTGATTGAATTGAAAAAGGGAAATATGAAAGTTAAGACTAACAAAATAAACTTATAGGTGATGCACCAAATAAGAGGTCCTTAACTTGCTAAGAATGCACTATGAAATACTAAGTTGCAATCTAATTATGCCATTTCAAAATAGTCCATATCACACTAGTGATTCAATTAAAAGATGTAAATGTTGAAAGAGATTATGATGATCATCCAAGAGGTGATAACAATAAAAACTAATGATTTATCAGTTCTCTAACTAATAAAACCATGCATAACACTTATTATGACCTATAAAAGAAGACAAACTTACATAGAGTCATGAATAAGAAGGATAAATGCAAGGGAACACACTTACTATCACTAAGAATTCATCCACAAAAAATTAACAAAGGTTGCATAAGTTGATAATGAGGATTTATTCCTCATGATTTTTCATTTTCTAATGTTGTGTGTGATTTCATTCCACTACTAGTTTGGAACTCCTTTGATAATTGGAGAAAGGGAGAGTGTAGATATAATAGAATGGGGAAATAGTTTTATAAGAGGGAAACTAACTATATAATTCCTTTGATTGTAGAGATCCTTTAATTTCCATACCTATTTATAGAGATGATCGACTAGTGAAATGTCCATTGTGTTCACATAGAGTAAATGAGGGATGAATTCTTTGCATAATAGTGGTCATGTACAACAAGATATAGACAAAAAGATTCAAAAAATAGTATGTAGACCTATAAGTATGTGTTCGAATATGATTTTATTTGGGTCAGTTCTTAAAGATATATATTTTCCCCATGATCACATTAAGGGGGTGTAGATCATGATTAATAATTTTCACAAGGGGGTGAATGCTGAGGTGTGTTAACATTATTAATTTTTAATAATGTAATTATTGTTAGATAAATAATAATATGTTAATAGTTATTTGGTATATTATTTTTATTATGCATAAAAATAATATACAAGGTGATTTGTTTTAGTCAATTGGTTAGTAGGTTGGTTCTTTATGTGAGGATTTATATGGATATCAAGATCCACATATATAGTCTTTACACTTCCTATATAATTTCCTTCTAACCATTTAAATATAATATAGAGAGTGAAAAATATTATGAAATGTTTTGTTTGAATTTGCTTATTTGTTCTATGTAAATAATATTGATCTTGTGTAAATCTAAACTAGATCCATTAAATCTTGGACAACATATTTCCAATTGTGTCCCACTAGGCATGCCACAACTATTATATCTCAATTTTTCACCCTTGAGAGGGTGATTCAAGCCATCTCAACTTGAGATATTCAATTGGATTGATCCTACATTGTGAGTAATTTTTATGTGGATCAAACCTCTAGATTTTGGGATAACTTCCAAGTAAAACACCTACACTAAAAACTCTACTACTTGATTGACTTGTAAAAGGGAAATATAAAAGTTAAAAAAAAAAAAAAACACAACACTTATAAGTGATGCACCAAACATGAGATCCTCAACATGCTAAAAATTCACTATGAAATACTAAGTTACAATCTAATTATGATATTTCAAAATAGTCCATATCACACTAGTGATTCAATTGAATATTATGAATGTTGAAAGAGATTATGATGATCATACAAGAGGTGATGAAAATATAAACTAGTGAATTATCAGTTTTCTAACTAATAAAACCATGTATAACACTTATTATGACCTATATAAGAAGACAAACTTACATAGAGTCATGAATAAGAAGGATAAATGCAAGGGACATCTTGAATTGATTCCAATAGGTAAATACAAGACCTAACTTTTGTATGGATTCACCAAAACTAATGTGAGAATGCTTTACAAATCCAAACAAGGTTGCATATATATGAAAATGTGAGAATGAGAGAGAGAATATGATTATAAGATCATATACAAATGTCATCCACCATAGAGGTATTTTCAATGCAATAACTTGATAAATAAAAGTTTACTAAAGTTTCTCATTAACATGTGTACACTTTCTTAATGATGTCCTCTCCAAATGGGCATAAAAGATTACTTGGGCAATTTTTGGTTTATTGAATCTAACTCCTTCCTTTGGATACTACACCTTAACACTTTAAAATATAATTCAAATGTATCTAAATAGAATGTGTCATTATTGAGGAGTTTCTATGCCACTCTTCTTCAAATTTTGCAACTTCTTCTTTTGTCTTTAAAAGCATACAATTTTCATTAGCTCTCTTTAGGCTCAAATGTTTCAAATTTTGTTTCCAAATTCATGAATGAAATATTTCTTCATGAATGACCTATATATACCTTTAAAAACTCGTATCAACCAATTTTATCATCTCAAATACTTTATATCACTCAATTTCACACAAAAGGCTCTTACTTGCCATCATTTCCTTATAGTCCTCAAAACAAACAAAGCTCATTATGTAGAATATTATATAGATGCTCCTAGAAAAATAAGAATTTATTTGAGTACCCACTATACTCTTAGATCCCTATATAAAGTTTCATGATGAGACACTAAGTGAAAGTGTACTTACTTCGCCTATTTTATTCTCTAATTAGCTCTCAATTAAGTCTCTAGGCTTAGAAAAATAATATTTGGCTTCATTGACATCTCCCACATGTGAAAATTTAAGAAAACATTTTCTTCACTTTCCATAGCCCCTAACCATGCTCTTGACCAAATTTGGTGATTTCAGACCTTGTATGGATGGAGGAACTAGGAAATGGCAAAAACCCTAGCTTAGATGTATGTTCAGGCCTAAGAAGGAATTAGAGTGGTTTTTTAATAAATTTATAGGTTCCAAAGCTTTATGATGGTTTTATCAAGCCTAAAACATCATGGGACAACTCAATATACTGGAGGAAATATCTATAATAATGCTCAATAGGTCTGTAACTAAGCCTTTTTGGAGAACAAAGTAGTGTAGTCACCCTTTTATGCCTAAATATTTACTTGAATAGTTCATATATCACCTCAATTGATCTGTAGAGATGTATATAAGTTATATGACCTCTTCCATGTCATGGTAGGACTTTGTACATGATTTGAAGGCTTAATACAATATTGGAAAATCACAAATAGGCTTATAATTAAGTTTTTTAGGATTATTACATATTGTTTATCCTTCACATGTGCCACCAAAGGATTCTATATATTTTAAAGATACCTAAATAGGTCACTTGAATGTTTCTTTGGTCGTTCAAAATCATCTTGGATCATTGGGAAAGGTTTTCTTTGAGTATCTCTTGTAATGACTAGAATTTCACAAGCACTCGTACACTACCCTCATGACACAAAAATATAAGAGCACTTACAGGGTTAAATTCAAATATGTTTAACTTTAGGAGGTATAATAAACCTTAAACCACCTTCTTGAATAGTCTACATCTACCTAAGAGATCCAACACCCTATTTTGAGCCCAAAAATGCAACATTAAATACATTCATACATGTGAAAGTGCAAGTAAATATCATGGTAAGGATCTTCCTAGAGTTAGTAATGATGTTTAGGTATTTTCAAGGTAAATTAAATGCATTAAGAGGCATACACTTTCTTTTCCATCGATCTCCTATAAGGGTTTTAGGAGGTTTTAGATTGCCTAAATTCTTAACAATAGTTCATAAAGGTTAGGGCCTTAACCTCCAATATAATTCCACTATATTTGAGTGTACTAGGGTCCAAAACTATTCCTATGAGCTTAGGGTCCCATGCAAATCCTCCTTATAATTTTTATCTTATGAAAGTGCTTCTCAAGTTCTTTCGCAAGGCAAACACATGGTTTAGAGATACCTCATATCTTAAGGATTTTTAATACAAGTGTGGTGTTGAATGAGAGAACCAATATTAGTTTTCAAAATTAAGAGACCTCTTTCAGTACCTCCCAATTTTTTTTTCACCATTCACTACTTTTGATATGTTTTGAGCTTCACAAAGTAATCTCTTGGGCTAGTTGGTTGTGTGAGGACTGAGGAAAGGGGTTAGCGCCTCAAAAGCCTTAAAATGTATGTATTTGGTTTAAAATTTTCAATAATATTTATATCAACCATTTACATACTTTAAAATTGTATTATTTCCATTTTGAGGCTCTATTGTGACCAAATCTTGATGTCTTTGCCTGTAGTAGATGCACTGAGGGTTTTAGGCCTATTGGTGACATTTAACCCTCTCTCCTATGTTTTTGATATTTTCATGTTTCACTTTTGACCCTCATATTTTTTAAAAATATTATAAATTATTTTAAATGTTTTTCAAGAGTATTTATATCTCTCATTCACCTCACAAATATCCTTCCTCAAATTTGTCTTCAAATGGACTTGTAAGTCACTATTTGGGTCTCTTGGCTACAACCTAGGAATGGATAATCAGTACTAATTTTAGAAATTTAGAGTTTTAATCCAATACTTAGAGTTTTATCCTTATAATATTTCTCATATCTATACAAAATACATTTAACCTACTAAAATTCATAAGTCTCTATTTTTTTTCATACACAGGCTTGTTTGAGCATTTAGGCCTATTAGGCCTCATTATCCCTCTTGTTTTTTTTTATGGCATCGATCATATCATGAGATATTTTTTAATATTATATGAGTTTTACTAATTATTTGTGACATTATTTCATATTTTTATGGATTAAATATCATCTTTGGTAGCTTCAAACTCTATTTTTCATACTATATTTTGACTTTTGGTTAAGAATGTGGATCTATAGGTTTGTAGACATGTAGGTCTACATTTGATTTTGATTAAGATATTTACCAAATGTTTTTAGATTATTACAACTCCATATATATCATGCACATTTAATTTTCTATATATTTTATTTAATAGTCATATGGACCTCCTTTAAACACTTTATAGTTCAATTTTGTTACATTTTGTATACACAAGCCTATAGCTAAGGTTACTTCATCTACAAGAGTTATGTGTGAAGATTGGAAATTATAAATTCATCCATGTTTTTACCATTAATGTTTAATTATTTTCAAGGATATATGTGTGTTTTTAAGTCTACACAAGGTACCTATTAGTCTTATAAATTTCTAATATGAGGTTTATCAACCATAAATGTCCACCTACATGTGTGTAGACCTGTGGGTCGACAAAACCTATCTTGGTCATATTTGAGATTATGTATTGGATATTTAATTAATTATATTTAATTCCTTATTTTCTAATTTTATTCAAAAAACCAATATTTACGTCTCCATTTCCATCTAGGACAAGTTTTGGTAATCAAGCCTATAGGAGGCCATCCATCTACTACACCATGCTTCAATTAGAAAAATAACCATGCCACCATGGGTTGTATTGAAGGAAATCATATTTACAATTTAATTTAGATGCATTTATTTAAATTTTGAGGTCTATAATGACTAATAAGTCAACTTGTTAACTTCTCAAGACGATAACACTCAATATACAATCAAAACATGCTTGCAAATAGGATGGTAATGTTCAAACCATACTTGAGGCACAAATTTATTTGATAAAGACTTATTATTCAGATGAGATAATTCATAAAACTAAAATCACAATGGTAAATTTTATCCCTGAAATCACTCCATAATAATCATTTTATTCCATCAAACTTTGAAGTGAAGAAACAAAGGAAAACTTGGACCCTGCTTGGATGAATAAGACATTGTGAGCCCCTTACACTCTTAACGATTGTTCATAGAGTTAAGGTGTTTAAAAAAGTAAAAAATGAAAAAAAGTGGAAGGTGATAAGGACCCATTAATATGACCTATATCTAAGATTACAACTCTCTCTCTCTCTCTCTCTCTCTCTCTCTCTCTCTCTCTCTCCAACTAAAAATTGAAATACCTTTTGAAATTACCATGGAGAGAGATAATAAAAATGAATAGGATTTTTACCTATTTGAGTTTAAAACCTAATAAAAATCATGTATTTGAGCCTATATAGACTATAAGAATCTTTAGGATTATTTTATATTGGTTTTTCCTCTACAACCTATATATACTTATTGAAAAACACCATTTTTACTTGAGAACTATCATATTCTACATGTAGACTAACTAAAATGAATCAACAAGTTTTCTATGAACTTGATCAAACTTGTAAGGATGTGGTATGATGTATCAACCAATCCATTCTTCTTCAAACCTTCCACATTATTACCATATCCCCTTCTTGTATTTTATAAATGATTAAACACACATGTCAAAGTGAGTTGCAATGTTAGAAATGGATTTTGACTTAATTTAATGCATTTGTATGGACCATGGGAAACATTAAATGAATATAAATTAAAATGCATGGAATGAAAATGATATATTAACCCTTGAACATATTTTAAACCATTTGACAAAGTCATACTATGACTATATAAGCATAATATTAGGAAGATACTAATCTTAAACTTGTTAAAAATACCTTAAACAATGCTAACCATGACTTATGAAGGATTTGAAGCTTGAAAACCAAGGTTAAGGCTTGAAAAGATAAGTTTTTTATTAAATTGGCCTTTGGTAGACAAAATTTGGCTAGTTATTAAGTATTTCTATATTATTTATAAAAAATGATACCCACAATTTGACCTAGTGGAGGAAGACATTTACGCAATGCCCATATGGGTCAGATTATGTGGCCCCCCTATCAATTTTTTGGATGATGATCCATTTATAATCATGGAAATTACTTGGGGATATCTAATAGAATTTTATGAAGATACTAAGGATAGATCAAGGTTTAGTCATGATATATTTTGTGTTAATGCCTTTTAAAATCAAGATCTACCTTCTTAAGTATATATGCATACATAAAAGTGGGAAGGAATCAAAATATTGAGTATGACCACTCAGCCTTATTATTCACAAAATGCAATAAACTAGGTTATATCACTAATATTTATCCATCAAGTAAAAACCCTAATCAAATCCAAAATAAGGATATGGAATTATGTAAAATGAAAGATCTGAAGACTCCTAGTTCTTCTAATAAAAAAATAGATCATTCAATCTTAAATAAATTCTAGAAGCACATTGTTTTAAAATATGGAAAAGATGGTTATAATATTTTTAATCAAACCAACAAGAAGCTCATAAGTGAGAAGAGACATGAACTCTTCTCATTGATCATCCTATTAATTAGTGAAAGGGATATCAATATTCACCCACAAAGATATCATGTAAAGATTTCTTCAAAGCTTGATTTTTTTTAATTTAGAACCCATCTCCATGTAACAAGAAGAGGGTGAAAATGAGAACCAATAAATTATAAATTATAAAGGGGATATGGTAGTGATATAAAAAATAAACGAGTCCTTAGATATAAATAACAACTTTTGTGCTTATCTATATATGAATAAGTTTTAATGTCTACAATATTTGGTACAGGATCAACTAGTAAGTATGGATTTAGTTAAAATTGATAGAATTTTGGATGAAAGAAGCTCAAAAATTCATACTGGTATGAACTAAGTGGTGGATTTATAACTAAAGGAAATAATCCATGAGAATAAATAAATAGAGGGGGAAATTAAAGTGGAAGAAAAGTTTGTGGTGCCCAAAGAAAAAGGGGTTGGTTCCTCATCAGTGACTATTATAAGAGGAGGTAAAGTATCATTAATTGGTTCCCCCAAGGACTAGTAGAACTCATAAAAAGGAATTATTTAAGATGGTGATTGAGGGTGAAGTAGAAAATTGTATGCATTACATGATTATTTTAAAGGGGAACAAACCTAAGAATAATAAAGGTTAAATGAAAGTTATTCCTTGGAATGCTAGGGGTATTAACATCTCCAATAATCATGGGATTTTAGAGACTTTAGATTTAGCCATAATATAGTAGTTATAGACATACAAAATAAAAATATGGATTAGAGGTATTTTAATGAAAATAAATCTATGTTATGGAATGAAGCATAGGAGAATATGTAAGTTCAGAGGGAGCTTCAAGAGATTTGTTTATGTTTTGGAATAATAAATTGGAATGGGTATTGTTATGTAAAAGTAATTATCACCTAGCAATCATCTTCACTAATAAATCATATGGCCTAATATGTATTTTATCAAATATCTATGTTATAAATGCCTTACTGGCATGGAGGAGACTTTGGGTTTATTTTTTAGTAAATAAGGAGTTTCAAATAATTAACCTATGTGTTAGTAGGAGAATTTAATACACCATTGTACCTAGGAGAAATTAAAGGATGAAATGTTTCCTATTAATAAAGTATGTAAAATTAGCCATATTCATATATGATTATGGTTTACTCAATGTGGATTTGAAAGAGCCTCCTTTCACTTAGACCAACATGAGAATAAGGGATAATTTAATTCTAGTAAGGTTAGATATAGTTTTGATTTCGTTGGACTAGTTATCATTGAAGGATTGCATTTTGTCTTCCCTTATAAGAATTAGATCATATCATAACCCATTGGATCTGGTAATTTAATAAAAATATAAGGATATAATGTAATTTTTAATGGATCAAATGTTATTAAAATACCTGAAGATCAAAGACAAAACTTATGAATGGTGAAATATCAATGTAAGAGGTTCAACCATGTTTCAAGTGATTTTAATGTTGAAAAATCTCAAGAAATAAATCATAATATGGAATAAATAAGTTTTTAGTAATGATTTATTTTATTAAATTAACTTTATATAATAATTTATTTCATTAGAGGCATTTATCATGGTTAATGGTTAGAATCATTAGACTAGCCTTAAATAAAAATAACTAATTGGTGAGTATCATACAGTGGTAGCTAGGGAAGAAAGATTGTGGTGGTTTCAATCTAGAGAAATATAAATGAATGAGGGAGAAAATAATAAAAAAATATTCCATATTACCAATCTTAAGTGTAAATCTCATAATAAAATTAGGGAAATTATTTGGCATAAAGGGGAAACTATCCCCAATAATGAAGCCATTAAGGAGGAGAGTATAATATTTTTAAATATTTTTGAGGTTAACTCAAAATGCAATACTAAAATGGAGTAGGAGTTAATCCATGATATTTTTTAATTGGTTAATCAAATGAATAATTATAGTATGATAGACCTGACATCCAAGGATGGAGTCAAATTGACCATATTTTTGTTGAATAAAGATAAGGTTCCCAGGCCTTATGAATTACCCATAGTTTTCTTTCAAATATTTATATAAATAATTGAGGATGATGTGGTTGATGTTTTTAATTAATTTATTTTTTATATACAAATATTAAGATATATCAACAAATCCTTTATAGTCATCATTCCAAAGAAAGAGGGTGATAGTAATTTTTTTGACTTTTGGCCAATTAGCTTATGTATTATTGTTCATAATATCTTCACTAAATTGGTATCCATAAGATTGTATCATTTTAAGGAAAAAATAATTAGCATCCAAGGAATAAAAATATAGGATGTCATTATATTTGTCCATGAGATAATACACTCAATAGATAAAAGCAAACAAGCTAATATGGTTCTCAAATTAGATATGAACAAGGCATATGCCATGTTGGATTAGATTTTTTTGGATAAAGTCTTATTAAAATTTGGTTTTTAGGATATATTTAGATTAATGATAATAAATTTTATATCAAATATCATGTTTTTGATGCTCATAAATGGAGTGCTTGAAGGATTTTTCAAAAGTAGAAGAGGAATGAGGTAAGGTGACCCATTATCACCTTTCCTATTCATCATAATGGCCGAATCTCTTAGAAAAATGTTGGAAGATGTCATTAGAGATGGTTTACTAAAAATATTTAAATTTGATTGGGATGTGGATATAGAGTTACACCATTAGTTTATTGATGAAATTATCATCCTTGCTAAATTATCAGTTTAAGAAGCTAAAGAGTTGAAAAAGATCATTGTAAATTATGAGGTAGTTTCTAAACGAAAAAACAACTTTGAGTAAAGTGTAGTATTCTTTTTAAATATTAATTTGATCAAGTAGAATAGGATTTCATTATTATTATATTATCATATAAATTAGGCTCCACTCACTTACCTAGGCACACCCATCTCTAGTAGGAAACTCCCAACAACAACACATAATAATCTATTTGAAAGGTTTCAAGAAAAAATTGCTTGTTAGAAAGGTAAAGTTTTATACCAAGCCATAAAGCATACTCTTATTAAAATTACTCTTCAAATTTTACTGGTGTACTTGATGTCCATGTGTATGATGCCTAAAAATATCACTAAAAAGGTATTAAAAATATAAATAATATTCATATGGGCTAGTATTGAAGATGAGGACATGATCTCCTTGGTTATGTGAGAAAGGGTTTACACTCCTAAGAAAAATGGAAGCTTGGGGTTAAGAAGAATGAATTGGATGAATAAATCACTTATTTATAATTTTTCTTGGTTATTTCTATCAATCTCCACATATTTGTCAAGAAATTTTCAAGATAAATACATAAATTTTAGGGAACCTCTTAGTATTCTAGAGATGGATCAATTTTTCAATGGATCATTATTCTAGAATTTTTTGGTGTCTAGTAGAGAGATTATATCTAGTGGTTGAAAGTGGAAAGTGGGAGATAGGCATAAAGTAAGGTTATGAGAGGATAAATAGATATTAGATCAACCTCTTCAACTAGTTGAACCATGGAATCAAGTATATATTTTTTGTTGTATAAGATTTTGGGAGAAAAGTCCAAGATTACATAGAGGTCAAGAATGGATTATGATTTTGGAGGTAGCTGAGAAGTGAAAATATAGGAGAAGAAGGTAATGTCATCCTAAGAGATTTATCATCTTTGATTAGTTCTTATCATATATCAAATCTAGTAAGTGACGATGAATTGGTATGGAAGGACTTATTTAATGGATATTATTTAGTGAAATTAGGGTATAAATTGATCATTAACATTCCTAGGGAAGAAATACCTTGGTGAAAGATATGGGATAAAATTATCATACCTAATGTTAATATTTTATTATGGTTATCTATGCAGAATAAGATATTAACAAAGGATAACATTAGCATTAGAGTCATGACATTAGTTAATAGGAGTCTATTATGTGAAAATGAGAATGAAACATCACATTTGATTATAGCATGATTTTACAATAATGATATTTAGAGCTTGGTACTAGAGAAATTTCAAATAAATTAGGTTCAACCTAACTTGACATTGGATTTATGGATGGGTTGGTCTTCTCCATTCCAACATTAGAATATAATAAACTTATGTAAATTATCTTTACCACATATATTTTGAAGAGTTTGGAGAGATAAATAATAGAATGTTTATAAATAATAAATTGGTAAGTCTAGTGGTGGCTTGTAGAATATATGAAAAAATCAATGAGAATTTTAAAATCAATCCTAAAAAATAAACTCACAAGATTGAATGAAGTGGATTCTAAGATAGAATAAAATCAGAAGATTGAAGTGTAAAATAGGATTGGTAATGATCCAAGAGCTGAATCTATAAGATTAGTTAAGTGGATGATCCCATCTCTAGGTTGGGTGAAACTCAACTTTGATAGAGCATCAAAAAGTAACCTAGGGGATTCATGAGGTGGTGGTATTGTGAGGGATGATAGTGGTGTGTTTTTGGTAGCTTATTCAAGTGAGATGGGAATCCAAATTAACCACTGGGATGAATCAATTTTAACTCTATGGGGGATAAGATTAGCTAAATAATTGGAGACAAAAAGATTATTAATATAAGTAGATTATTTAAACATCATCAATTGTTTATCAGAGAATAATTTGGGTCGTTAGACCATAATAAATATTATATAAGAAGATCTTATGAGGAAACAATTTTTCAAGGAATTTTTCATTCAATGTGTCTACAAATAAGGAAATTTTATGATAGGTTGTCTTGATAATGTAGGGGTGGATTTTATAGGCTCAAGAAGATGGCTCAATATGTAAGATTTTTTGGGTCTTATCTACTAAGGAATTTAATTAGAATAATCAAGGACATATAAGTTTTTTGATCATGGTTAGAGTCATTTTAATATTTATGTATATTATTTGTATTCTATTTTAGACAATTATGAGGTGATTATATGAATGAGTTACACAATTTGATAACTAATGATAGTATGGAAGCCATCATCGGAAATGATTTCTCAAGATGGAAATCATGTAACATTGTTACTCTACGAAGTGTTACCCATGTGAAATTTGTGATAAGGTTCATGCTTTAGATAAGTATGGTTCCCTCAAATTTTATCCTTGTCAATAATTTTTTTGATATGGGATGATTTATTATGAGTGTGGAGCCGATTATGGCTGACTATTTGAAAGAAGATGGGGAAGCTTGGGATGCTCTATTAACTAGTGGAATGGTAGACTTCATGAAAATATTTGAAGGATTTGATAAGAATATTTATAAATATTTAGTTTAAAATTGGAACAATAGAATGGTAGACATCAATGGTGCAATGGTGGAACTCATGGAGTACCTAATTGCCTAGGTGATCGATACCATAGTGGAAGTCACCAAGATTTTCAAAATAGGTATATATTTCAAGGAGGTGAGGAATAATTTATTGTAATATGGGAAGATCTCACCCCTATTCATAATGGATTCTCTTGAGAGCATTTACCTCCACCATATGATGAAATTTACAAGTAGTTAATTTTGTACATCACTTTGGAGGAAAGACATAATGTAGTCCATAGTTAACATTTCATATTTATCAATTATTTTAGAAATAAAATCCCCCTTATTCTACTATTTTACATCTTTCTTTCTCTTGAGAGGTTGATTATGGAGGTTAAGAGGGGGAATAAGAAACAACCTCTTCACTAGGTGGTTATATTCATGATACATAAGTACTTTAAAGGAATGAATATGGTCCAACGCTTATTTATTATGCTAAGTAAATAGTCTTTTGGCAAGGGGAAGTAAAAAATAAAATTAAGAAGTGTGATTAAAGGAAAGAAACAAGATTCAGGGAAATAAATTAGAGGATTTTTTAAGGGAAAGTCACAAGACAATCCTATAGATGTTAGGGAGGATAGTGAGTTTAAAGTAGCTAAAGGATTATCTCTTCTCAAGGATGTATCCCTCATTCAATCCATCTAGGTTGTTAGGAAAATGAATCATAGATTTGAGGGAGTTGATGAGTTCAAAAAATTAGATTTCCATGTTAAGGACAATCAAGTAATTAATATAAATCCTAATGAGAAATTTGACATCTTAATAGATTATGTAAGAATCCAAAATAATCAAAATAAAATCAAAGAAGTTATAAATCTTAAACACTCCATCATCAGGTAGTTTATATGTGAGCACCCAACATTGAAAAATCATGCAAAAATCCTAGAATATGAGGACATTCAATAATAGAGAAAGAGTGACTATAATGATTTAGATAATCAAGTGAAAACAATTAGAGATAGAGTTTATATATTGAAAAGGATAACAATGAATTAAAGGAAAACATCAAGATCCTAGTGTTTTTTAGTAAGGCATACATGAAATATAATCTTGCTTCTATAAAATCTCTTATGATCCTATTAGGGGATATAAAAAATAAAGAGGAGAACAACAAGAAGATCAAGTTTAGATAATTTGATAAGGATGTGTATTAGCCAGCATTTGTTTACCAAAGGATGGATTTGAATATTAAAATAATGATAATTAGTTGGTAGGAAGCCTTTAGAGGCCATAATAGTTAGTTGTTTTCTTGTTATTTTTAGTAATTTTTTGATCTTTTGGTCTTAGTTGTTTTTTAAGTCTATTGTTTATCTATGATTTTATAATTTTCTTATTTTTTATTATATAAGATTATGTCCCTAGTTAAAAAAACAAGTTTTACCCATATTAAAAATACTTAGCAATTTATCATTCTAATTTATAATTTCATTTAGCTCCTAATCTTTAACCCTAGTTTTCTTATTTAGTTGTTTGATTTATTTTATTTATTTTTCTAAGATTGATTCTATTTTATTTATGCTTTTTTTGAAATCACATATGAAAGAATCATTATTGATAAAGAAAGTAATCAATATGGAAAGTTTCTCCATAGACAAATATGATTTTTTTATTTAGAACATTCAATCCTCTAAAAAATTACCTCATCAATAGGCATTACATTTTAAGACTTGATCTATAATATAAAATAATATAATGACTAATTATTTTAATTTGTTTCATTCATTAAACCTTGGTTATTTTGTCTAATTTTATGTTTGTTATATCTATGAATATTTAAATATAAAATATTTATTATAAATGATTTGATTCCCTAAAATTTGGTCAAGTATAAATGTTTCTAAAATCACATATCTTTTCATACATAACCTTTTAAATACCATTTACACCTCTTATATTTATTTTTCAATCTCAAGTCCATACGATTATACTTTTATGATTATACTTAAGCTTAATGATAAGAGAACAAATAGATTAGTCAATGTTACATTTTCCGCCATTAACAAATTTAGAGAATCCACTACATATTCCTAATTTAAGCTTTTTTTATTTATTTTAATACTATCTTCACATATTTAATTTTTCTCATTTTCTATGATCATTATTAGAAATACTCTTGTTATCTAACCTAATAATGATACTACTATTAAACAAATTGATATTTCTATTAATTTAACTCATTTTAGTTAACACAGTTATCCACAAACTTTGCAATGTATTTTTCATCTTATTAATTTATTAGAAAGGAGATTTATTTGATATTGAATGTTAGACTTTGTTTTCAATTAAAAATTAAGAACATATTACCCAAAAATCCAACATCTAAGATGTGAAAGAGAAATTTTTTTAGCTACCCTTCCTCAACCCCGTATTATATTTGTTTTTTATAAACCCCCTACATATTGTTAATACTTTTCAAAATGGTTGATCAAGAAAGAAATAGAAGGAAGGATGTCATACCTAGTTTAAAAAAAAATAGGGAACATGATTAAATAAATGATGATGAATTTAATTTTGATGTTGAAAATGAACAATAGGTTATTTTTTGGATGCATGGAAATCTAATTGATATTGAAAATCATCTTATCAAAAAATCTTCTCTAAAAGTAGTAAACATTCCAAAATTCTATGATAGTGTAGGATAATGTTAGGAGCATCATATAGATTCATTTTAATTGATTTGTACAAATCTTAGCATTATTAATGAAAAATTATCTTATATTATTTTCATAGAGTTTAGATGGTAAATAATATCAAGTTTTCATTAGTTTTCCTACTAAATTTATTTGCAAATGGAAAGTTATGAAATATTGGCTTGAATTGAATTTTGGTAAACGCAAAGAAGACATAGAATTTGTTAATGAACTTGAAAATATTTATATTGACCCTAACAAAAAAATTTATAGTTTCACAACTAGATTTACAAAGCTTAGACACAATATTCTAACTAATGTAAGAACTTATAAGTAGTGATATTATAGTATTGTATATACTTTCCCTTAAAGTATAAAATCTCATTATAATATAAATATATCATAATATGATTCAAATATTAATTTATATATTCAATATTAAAATATTATTAAATATATTAGTTATAAGTAAAGAGCTTCTACTAGTCTAACTTTTGACAATGTTGAAATTTTAAAGGCCATACATAACCTTTAAAATGATTTGACCATCATTAAATGAAAACTAAATTATCAACCTACTTCTTAATTAAGATGTCAAATATCCATAATAATAATTCTAAAATATTTTTTTTTAATGTATGTTAATAGATCCTAATCCTGACACATGAATCATTGTTAGAAAATTTAAATTTTTTATTGAACTAAAAAATAGTATTTCTATTGAAGAGTCTTAAAATGACATAAAGACTAATTTTTTGATGATTTTAAAAAAATGAAAAATGATATTAATTATATTTCTAAAAATAAATAGAGTATAATGAAATTTGATAATAATCAACCTTCATCTTCTTAGTCCCCACCCCAAAATAAAGGTAAAGTTACAAAGTGAAATGATACTTGTATAGGTAATCATGATGATAACCCTGAATAATGAAATCCTTACCTATCATATATAATAATTCACAATATTAAAAATCATATAGGCTTATAAATTATCCTTAAATAAATTATAATGCTAGACATAATATTATTGTTTATGATTTATCTAACACTAAACATGGTTTGTATCTGCTTCAAGTTGTTGGTTTGCTTGGTCAACCTAAAAATATCAATTAAGCAATTAAAAATATGGATGCAAACAACATTATATGTTTTCAAGAAGAGATGGATGTAAACAAAAATTAAATATGTCTTTTCCTAATAAAATGACCCACCTTATGATTACATCCCTACTTTATATGTGTCTGTAAAACATATTGATAAAGTCAATCATAATTTTATTCCTAACATAGGTTCATATAAAAATATTATGCATGCATTTATTGTTGATCAAATAGGCATCCATTAAAAATGATAAAATTGTATAATTAATTGTTTTGACTCAAATAAAACTAAAATTTATGTTATTTTTTGTGATATTTTCATAAAAAATTCACAAGATGAAAGAATAAAATGTCTTAGTAATGTGGATATTTTAGATATTCATGATAATTGTGTTTTGTTTTTAATAAGGTCTAGTCAAAAGCCACATGTGATTAAATTTGAAAATATAATACTCAGGTCCATATTGGTAATTAAATTTCATTTATGAATAGAGGAAAATTGAATGTTATTCCCATTTAACCCATTCCAAATAATAATGAATTTGTTGAAAGTAGAATTGGCACACATGGAATTTTGACCTTGGATGAACCAAATCATCAATATACAAGAAATATTTATAAATAAATGATTTTTTATTTATTTTTTGATGTTTTGTATTATCAACATGTAAATGGTTCCAGTTTAATCATTATATCTCTTATAGTAAAAATATACCAGTACCCTTATCAATTATATTTTGAAAATACTAGTAATACTACTAAATTTAAATCTTTATGTTTTGTTCTTGAAAAAACTATTCAGTTGAATATTTTCATGATAAAGATAATTATTTCAATGTATGTGAAATCTATTGTGATATTCAAATATGTATCACACTTACAAAAAATAATGTTTTATCAAATTAAAATATAGTAATTTTATTGAATTGGTAGACAATATAAACATGTGCAGTTATAATGAGTCTTTAGATGAAATCAAGAACATATGTTTATGTTATTAAATAAATAAAAAAATGATTTTAATTATGTTCCTAAAAATAAATAAAATACATTTAAATTTGATAATAATCAACCTTCACCTTCTAAATCCTCACCTCAAGATAAATGTAAAGTTGCAATGTGAAATGATATTGTTATAGATAATCATGATAATAACCCTAAAAAATGAAATACTTACACACCATATCAAATAATGAAAAATATTAAAAAATATATATTCCTATAAATTATCTTCAAATAAATTATAATGCTAGACCTAATAACATTAGTAATGATTTATGTAACATTAAAGTTGGTTTTTATTTGCTTCAAGTTGTTGCTTTTCCTTATCAATTTGAAAATATCATTAAAGTTATTAAAAATATGGATCTAAAAAACATTGTACTTTTTTAAATAATAGATGGATGAAAAAAACATTAAATATGTGTTTTCCTAATAAAATAATCCATATTATGATTGCATCCCTCCTTTCAATGCATCTATAATTTTTTTGATAAATTCATCCATAATTTTATTCCTAACACAAGTGTATTTAATAATATAGAATCCTGAGTTTATTGTTGATAAATTAGGCATCCCTTGTGAAAGATAAATTTTATACTTAATGTTTTTGACAAATTTATAAATAAAATTTGTGGTAAGATCTATGATATTGTGATGAATTACATCCCTCCTTTCAATACTTGAGTTTATTGTTGATAAATTAGCCATCCATTATGAAAGATAAATTTTATACTTAATGTTTTTGACTCATGTATAAATAAAATTTATGGTGAGATATATGATACTTTTATGAAAATATAATAAGATGAAATAATCAAATGTATTATTAATGTTCATGTTTTAGATATTCCCACCAATTTTGTTATACTCCTAGGAAGCGACTAGTCTAAAGACACATGCAATTATGTTAGAAAAGATACTACTTAGGTACATATTGTTAATGAAATTACATTTATGAATATATAAAAATTAATGGTACTCCAAATTAACCAATTCTAAAAAATAATGCATTTTCTAAAACTAAAATTGGAACATATGGAATTTTGACCTTAGATAAACCAGATTAACAATATGAAAGAATGGTTTATAAATAAATAATTTTGTCATTGTTTTCTTATGATGTTTGTTCTGAACATGGAAATGAGGCTAGTGTCACTCTTATCTCTCTATCAAGAAAAATATTCAAGTATCATTATCAATTATATTTTGAAAATACCAACAATAATGTTGAATTTGAAGATTTATGCCTTGATCTTATAATAAAATTGAAATTAATATTAAACACTCAATTTTTTTTGGTGATTATAAATGAATAATATAAAAAAGTTATAAAAATTTATAACACTAATTAATCACATTTTTATAAATATAATTATAAAGTCTACTCACTTTTATAAAGTTTTTAAGCATTCAATCTTTCACATATCCGAAGAAAATTTAACATTTGTGCTAATAAAATTATATTTTTATGTTTCAAATCTCACCATAAGTGATGTAAAAATTTACATGGATTATAATTTTTTTGAAATTTTCTCATACAATATTCTAAGATTACAAAACATTTGACTTATTTTAATTTTTGATGAATATATCGATAATTTTATACAGGGTAATTACTTTGATCTTAATAATTATGTTTTGAATTGTGGTTACTATTTACATCTTATCAATAAAAATTTACCTCCTTATTTGGTAATCTTGGAATGAATTTTTTAATCCTCGTGATCATCCTAAAACTTCTATAACTAATTAATATTCAAGAATAATCATTGTTGAAACCATTCCAATCAATATGGGAACAAAAGGTGATCCTAAATATGTTTATTTGGGAATGTAATGTACAACCCAAGAAAAGGAGTTTTTTATTAATATATTAAAATAATTCATTGAAATTTTTTATTGGTCCTATAACAATATAATAGGTTATGATACTAATGTAATATTAAATTATATACCAATTAAACCTAGTATAAAACTTGTAGAGTAAGCCACTTGTTAGAATAAACCACCAATAAAGACCATGATAAAATGTTAGACATTGGTGTTATTTACCTAGTTGGAAACTTTGATTGTGTATTTAATCCCATCCCAATTCATATTTAAAATAGATATATTTATATTTGTGTGATTTTGGATATTTTAATCATGCAAGCATTAAGTATAATTTTCCTTTATGTAGTATTGATTAGATTTTACATGAAATATCTAGTTGTAAAATGACATATCTTTTATATGGATTTTAAAGATATAATCCTTGTAGAGTAAGCCCCTTGTTAGAATAAACCACCAATAAAGACCATGACAAAATGTTAGATGCTGGTGTTATTTACCTAGTTGGAAACTCTTATTGTGTAGTTAATCCCATCCCAATTCATATTGAAATTAGATATATTTATATTTGTGTGATTTTGGATATTTTAATCATGAAAGCATTAAGTATAATTTTCCTTTATGTAGTATTGATTAGATTTTACATGAAATAGCTAGCTGTAAAATGACATATCTTTTATATGGATTTTAAAGATATAATCCTCGTAGAGTAAGCCCCTAGTTAAAATAAACCACCAATAAAGACCATGACAAAATGTTAGATGTTGGTGTTATTTACCTAGTTGGAAATTTTGATTGTGTATTTAATCCAATCCCAATTGATATTGAAAATAGATATATTCATATTTGTGTGATTTTGGTCATTTTAATCATGCAAGCATTAAGTATAATTTTCCTTTATGTAGTATTAATTAGATTCTACATGAAATAGCTAGTTGTAAAATGACATACCTTTTATATGGACTTTAAAGATATAATAAAATATTTATAAATACATAATATAGACATAAAACACCTTTAATACACATAGATGCATCTTTTCATTTAATAGGATTCCATTCAGATTAATAAATGTAGGTGTTTCTTTCCAAAGAGTTATGCATGTGGCATTTGATGATTTATTTGGTATTCTTATTTACGTTTGCCTAGATGACCTAACTATTCATTTTAAGAAAAGGAAGAAAACCTTAGATCATTTATGTGAGATATTTTCAAAATGTAGATAGTATGGTATCTCTGTAAATTCAAATAAATCTATTTTTTTTGGAATAACTAAAGGTAAACATAAAGGTCATATTATTTATAAGGATGGAATTTATATAGACCTGAATCACATTAACCCCATAAAAGAATTGCCTCCTCAAAAAGATCAAGCTGGTTTAAGATACTTTATTAGTTAAATTAACTTTATGCATAACTTTATTTCTAATTTTGCTGATAAGGCTAATACCTTATAGATTTTGCTTTTAAAATTGAACATTATTAATGGGATGCAATATTTGCTATAACTTTTTATGTGATAAATAAATAAAATAACAAGTTCTATATTTTCATACCGAAATATGGATAAATATTTCATATTGTAAATTAATGTGACTAACATGTAAATAGGGTTTTTTTTTTAATTAATATAATCAAAACCATGAATAAAACCCATTGGATATATGAGTCAAGTGCTAAGAAAATCTGAAATCAAGTAGCCTCTAATTAAAAAGTTTGTTATTTTATAAAATTCAACATTATAAAAATATAAATATTTGTTAATGGAAAATAAGGTGACAGTAAAATAAATTATACTCATTTTGTATTACCATTTAATGAAACCCACAATAAATGGTAAGTTGGCTAAATGTATTTTTAAAATTCAAGAGTATGATTTTGAATTTAAAACATATATAACAATAAAAAGAAATGATATAGAAAAACTCCTTACTGAAAATGCAACTTCATATATTAACATTAATTTTTTTGATTTTTTAAGATCATATGCATGATAAACCTCTTTTTCAAACCATAAAAATTTTAGATCTTACATAGAGATTTAAAATTGGCCTTGAAATGAAAAAATGGGATTGCCTATATTTTCATGATGATTGGTATCATAATCTAGTCCATTATTTCAAAAACCAACTTTGTCCAAATTAATTAGATAAACACCAACCTAGAGATATTAGATTACAAGATTTGAAATTTATCTTATTAGAAAATTTTATGTTTTATATGAACATAGATGATATATTTATTGAGTTATATTAACCATGAAAAAATTAAAAAGTCATTATAAATTGTCATAAAGGTGTTTTCCATAGATATTTTGCTACAAAATCTACAACACAGAATATTTTGTGTTGTATATTATTGGCCAACACTCTTTAAATACAATTTCAATTTAGTAATATCATGCATACATTTTCAAATTTTATAGGTAGAGATAGGTTTCCATCTATAGCTATTCACCTAATAATGATAAAAACATTTGATAAAATGGGGTTTATATTTAATTTTAAATATCCATCCTTTGACTTCATCTAGATATAAATATCTTTTATCCACCATTGATTATTTCACAAAATGGCATGAAGTTATTTCTCTTAAAATTTTAGTCATTTCATATGTCATTGCATTCATCAACAAATAGTTTTTATTTTGATTTGGAGTTCTTTATGAAATAATTTATGATAGCAATCCTTATTTTGTTTTAAATGGGTACTTAGAATTTGTAGGATGTTATTAAATAATTTTTAGTCACTCATCTAAATATTCTCCTCAGGGTAATGGACAAGATGAGTCAAATAATAAAAATCTGATTTTAATCATGAGTAAACTAATTTTTGAGAATAAAAAAATTGGCATATCAAAACTTTTGAAACTTTATGAGTTGATCATACTACAATCAAATCTGAAACTAATTATTAACCATTTATGTTAGGCTATGGTTCTGAAGCCACATACCTATCTAACTTCAAATTTCATTTGTAAATGAAAAATTATTATATACTTTTAAATATTTCAATGTCATATATTAAATATTTAATGATTTATTAGCCTTAGATAAAACTAACTTGATTTATAAAAACTCAAAAAATCTAAATAAAAACTTTGTGCCACCTATTAGAGTAGGGGTTTTAATTTTTCCTATATTTATTTACTAAGGGATTTTTTCCCTCACTTGGAGTTATAATAATTTCATGGAGAAGATTTATTATGTGTGTAGGTTAACTAGGTGACTAGGAAGTAACTCTCTTAACTGATTATTCTGAGTATGGGAGTTACTCATCTATTCTTGTCCCTATCGACCACATTTTTTGGAGGAGTTACTTCCTTAACTTCCTATATGTACTCATCTCATTTGAGATATTTTAAACTTAATGAAATATTGTTTTTTTATCCACTTTATTTTTATATCTTGCAATATTGTCTTTGAGTGATTTCATTTTTTCTTCAAAAACATTGTGGTGTGCAAAAGCTTCATCTTATGTGATCTTGACCTTTGCATTTGATTTATCTAAAACTATTGACATCTTTGATATGGTATCAGAGCCATGAATGGTAATTGTATGTTTGTTTTTTTATTATTGGTAAGCTATCTTTTGAAATCATTAGTTTTTTATTTGTAAAATCAGCTTGGTATATAATCCATTTGTGGGAGTTTTCATATATGGTGGTTATTTGTTTTGTATATCTAGTTCATTGTTAGCCATTACCATGATTTTTGTGGTTTGTTTATGACTATGTGTTTTATGTGTCCTATTGTATTTTTCTAAAAAATAACTTTGTGCCTATATACATCCTTAAGTTTGATCTCATGTGTTTAGTATTGGCTTGTATAATTAGCCTTAGCTCATCCTTAGCTAGTTTTTTTTTGTTTGGGAGATTGTTAAAACTCGAATCTATGTTACTTCTAGGTGGTCCTCACCTACAACATTTTCACCTACTAATTCTAATCTAATTGTCACCCAATTATAAACACTACTATATACAACCTCTACACCAAAATTGGTCTCACCTAAAATAATTTTATATTTTATATGGGAGACTATAGCCTCCCACCTACAACCCTTTGATAAATGATTTATTTGAGAAACAACATAAAAGAGTCCTACAATTCAAAAGGGTTGAGTGTTTCTTCCAAAAAAAGTAAAATTTATTCATTGTTTGACCTAAAGTTTTTTAAAATATAGCTTATTAAATCACCTTTTTTTAATATATTGATTTCAAACAAGGTTAAATAGGTTACTTTTCTTTGAATGCATAAGAGAATTGGTAAAATTCAACATTATTAGTAGATATTTTTTTATTATTTTTTTTATAAAAATAATATATTGTGGGAAGTATTTAAAGAGTAATTTGTATTCATATTTTCAATTTTTCACTTTTTTTACTTATCTTAAATTCATTTTTGGGTGAGCTAACACACTCACCTAGTCTTCCAAATCATGAATTTTTAACATTTGCATTAGTTACTCTAGACCCATTCTTGGTTTTAACCAATGTATTTTAAATGTGCATTATTTTAAATATTATATGGGGTTAACCATTTCATAGTTCAAGGGGTGTACTTTATTTTGAGTTACTCTTTCTACCTGTTCTTTCATTTCTACAACAACAATAACTTTCACTACTACTAAAACTCAATTCATCACTAAAATGGATTGAATTTTAATCAACCCACTCGCTCCCTTTAACTATCATTAATGGAAAATAAATATGGTAAACATTATAAGGAGTAAGGGTTTGTATAGGATAAACATGGGTGATGAAACTAAACCTAGCATAAATGTAGAGAAAGTTAAGTGGTATAACCCTAGTGATGAAGCCTATGGGATATTATGTATTTATATAGCACCGGATTCCTATTTCAATTAGATCTTTCCAAATAACCTTATGATGTATGGAACATTATGTGTAAACCATTTGGGGAGAAAGATGTGATGAGAGGTTACATGCTTGATAATTAATTCATTAGCCTAAGTCCTTTCAACTTTAAGGTTGATAAAAGATCATATGGACCCTAACCTTAATAGTGGTGTCTACATCATCAAATGATCATGTGATATTCATTATGTAGGAGAAATAGGTGGATCTATTAAAACTATAATTAAGGAACATTCTATAGATATTCATCTAGAAAGGAAAAAATTGGCTCTAGCAGAATACTCTTCAAAGACAAAACATGTTATCAACATAGAGCAAGCTAGAGTCATTATTACATAAGATCACTTTCACAAGAATAATATAAGGGAGGTGATTGAAATCTTAAAAATCCCTAAAAATATAAATATGGATGAGGGACTAGGAATTAGTCATTCTTGGAATCCGTTAGTTCATATGATCTAGGGTTCGTCTTTAGCCCTCCTTGTTTGTCAGGTTACTCCTTTCAATACTAGTCTCTATGGGGTGGGATTTTTAATTAGATTATTTAATTTATGTTACTTATTTTAAAATAATAGTATTATACATTAGGCATAGGTTTTATTATTTTATTAATGAAAATAAGTTTTAATCCATAGTTTATTAGATTAATACTATAATTTTATTCTAATTTGTTTTATTATTTCATATTGAATCTTATCCTAATTTGTTTCATTATTTTTCTATATTAAAATTTTATTTTCTTTATTGATTATGTTTTCTTTATTTTCTTTCATAAACATTTGTAATGACTAAATTTTAATTTTATAAACCCTTTGGAATGGTCATCTCATCTTCTTTAAAAGTGCATGGTCGTGTTGTTCCACTTATCTTTTTCTCCTGATGAAGGATCATGGAATATGATCTAAAATCCTGAGAACATTAGAAATCATGCATAGCTTTTATAGAAATGTTTTTAACCCTTCAAGATTTATTAAATAATTTCAATTCCTTGAGATTGCAATTGGAAGAATGTAGGATAAATAAATAATATGACCAACTTATTCTTTCTATACTCTCTAAACTAGGTCCTAACTATTCAATGTTTGTCTCTACTTTCCTTGATGATTTATTTATTTTGTTTTTATAGAGGATCAAGTCCCTCGTTCAAAAAAACTAGTTTTACTCATATTGAAAAAACTTAGTAATTTGTCATTCTAATTTACTAATTTATAATTGTATTTAGCTCCTAATCTTTGATCCTATTTTTCTTATTTAGTTGTTTGATTTAGTATTTTTTTATTTTTTGTTATTTCTTTTTCTAAAATTGATTCTATTTTATTTTTAATTTATTATAAATCACATATGAAAGAATTGTTACTGGTAAACAAAGTAATCAATATGGAAAGTTTGTCCATAGACAAATGTGATTATTTTGTTTAGAAGATTTAGTCCTCTAACAAATAACATTGTCAATAGGCATTACATTTTCAAATATGATTTATAAAATAAAATAAAATAATATCTCACTATTTTAATTTGTTTCATTCATTTAACCTTGGCTATTTTATCTAATTTTATGTCCATTTTATTTAGGAATATGTCAATATAAAATATTTATTTTAAATGATTTGATTCCCCTTAATCCAGTCAAGTACAAATGTTTCTAAAATCACATCTCTTTGCATATTTAACCTTTTAAATACCCTTCACACCTCTTATATTGATTTTTCAGTCTCAAGACCATATGATTATACTTGTATGATTCCACTTAAGCTTCATGATAGATGAACGAATAGATTAGTCAATGTTACATTTTCCACCATTAAAATTTAGTGAATCCACTACATATTCCAATTTTAGACTTTTTGATTTTTATTTATTTCAATACTATCTTTACATCTTTAAATTTTCATATTTTTTATGACCATTATTGGAAATAATCTTGTTATCTAATCCAATATTGATATTACTATTGAACAAGTTGATATTTCTATTAATTTAACTCATTTTAGTTAACAAAGTTATCCACAAACTTTGTAGTGTATTTTTTATCTTATTAATTTTTTAGGAAGGAGATTTATTTGATATTGAATGTTGGACTTTGTTTGAAATTAAAACTTAAGACCATATTACCCAAAAATCTAACATATAAGATGTGAAAGAGAACAAATTTTAACTACTAGTCCTTAACCTTGTATTATATCTATTTTTGATAAACCCCCTACATATTATTAATAATTTTGAAAATGTTGATCAAGAAAGAAATAAAAGGAAGGATACCATACCTAGTTTACAAAAAAATAGGGAACATGATGAAATAACTAATGATGAATTTAATTTTCATGTTGAAAATGAACAATAGGTTATTTTTTTGGATGTGTGGAAATCTAATTGATATTGGAAATCTTATTATCAAAAATGCTTCTCTAAAAGCAGTAAATATTCCAAAATTCTATGATAATGTAGGATTATGTTATGAGAATCATCTTTATTCATTTAAATTAAGTTATGAAAATATTATGATTATTAATGAAAAAGTATCTTAGATTATTTTCATAGAGTTTAGACAGTAAATAATATCAAGTTTTCATCAGTTTTCCTACTAAATTTATTTGTAAATGGAAAGATATGAAATATTGGCTTGAATTGTGTTTTGGTAAACCCAAAAAAGACCTATAATTTTTTATTTAACTTTTAAATATTAATACTGACCCTAACAAAACTATTTATATCTTCAAAACTAGATTTATCAAACTTATACAAAATATTTTAACTAATGTAAGACCTTACAAAAATATAGCAATATTGTAGTATTATATTTATTTTCCATTAAATTATGAAATCTCATTGCAATATGAAAATATCATAATATGATGCCACTATTAATTTATATATTGAATATTAAAATAATATTAAATACATTAGTTATAAGTAAAGAGCTTCTACATGTCCAACTTTTGACAATGTTGAAATTTTAAAGGCTATTCATAACCTTTAAAATGAGTTGGCCATCATTAAATGAAAACTAAATTATCAGCCTACTTCTTAAAGCAAGATGTCAAATATTCATAATAATATTTATAAAATAAAATATTTTCATGTATATGAAATAGATCTTGATCCTGACACATGAATCATTGTTAAAATATTTAAACTTTTTATTGAAGGAAAATATAGTATTTCTATTGAATTGATAGACAATATAAACATGCGTAGTTATGATGAATCTTCAAATGAAATCAAGACTAAAAATGTGTATGATATTAAAATAATGAAAAATGATTTTAATTAACTTCCTAAAATAAATAAATTAAAATGAAATTTGATAATAATAAACCTTCATGTTCTAAATCCCCACCCCAAGATAAAGGTAAAGTTACAAAGTGAAATGATACTTCTATAAGTAATCATGATGATAATCCTCAGTAATGAAATCCTTACCTACCATATATAATAATGCACAATATCAAAACTCATATAGTCCTATAAATTATTCTCAAATAAATTATAATACTATACATAATATTATTATTTATGATTTAACTAACACTAAACTTGGTTTTTTTCTGCTTCAAGTTGTTGGTTTGTTTGGTCAAATTGAAAATATCAATTAAGCTATTATAAATATGGATCCAAATAACACTATATTTTTACAAAAGAGTAAATATAATGTTTTACTAATAAAATGACCCATCTTATGATTACATCCCTAGTTTATATGTGTTTGTAAAAAAATATTGATAAAATCAATCATAATTTTATTCCTAACATAGGTGCATATAAAAAATTTATTCATGCATTTATTGTTGATCAAATAGGCATCCATTACAAATGATGAAATTATATGATTAATTTTTTTGAATCACATAAAACTAAATTTATGGTAATTTTTGTGATATTATCATAACATTTTCACAAGATGAAAGAATAAAATGTCTTAGTAATGTGAAATTTTTAGATATTCATGATAATTGTGTTATGTTTTTAATAAAGATCTAGACAACAACCACATGTTCTTATATTTGAAAATATAATAATCAAGTACCTATTAGTAATGAAATTTCATTTATGCATACATGAAAATGAAATGGTACTCACATCCAACCCATTCCAAATAATAATGAATTTGCTCAAACTAGAATTGGCACACAGAATTTTGACCTTGGATGAACCAGATGATCAATATCCAAGAAATTTTTATAAATAAAAAAATTGGTCTTTAGTTTTTGATGGTGTGTGTTATCAACATGGAAATTTTTATTATTTAATTATTATCTCTCTTAATGTAAAACTATTACAGTACCCTTATTAGTTATATTTTTAAAATACCAGTAATACTATTGAATTTGAAGCTTTATGTCTTAGCCTTGAAAAAAATATTGAATTGAATATTTTCATGATAAAAATAATTATTTACATGTATGTGAAATATAGTATGATATTTAAATGTGTATCAATCTTTAAAAAATTTAATGTTTTATCAAATTAAATATAATATTTTTATGGAATTGATAGACAATATAAACATGTGCAGTTATAATGAGTCTTTAGATTATAATGAGTCTTTAGATGAAATCAAGACTAAAAAGTTGTATGTTATTAAATAAATAAATAAAAGATTTTAATTATGTTCCTAAAAATAAATCAAATAGAATTAAATTTTATAATAATCAACCTTCATCTTCTAAATCCTCACCTCAAGATAAATGAAAAGTTGCAATTTGAAATGATATTGTTATAAGTAATCATGATGATAACCCTAAAAAATTAAATCCTTACCATATCAAATAATGCACAATATAAAACAATATATATGCATATAAATTATCTTCAAATAATTTATAATGCTAGACCTAATAACATTATTATGATTTATGTAACACTAAAGTTGGTTGTCCTTGTGAACTTGAAAATATCATTGAAGTTATTAAAAATATGGATCCAAAACAAATTATATGTTTTCAAGAATAAATGGATGGAAAAAAATTGAATATGTGTTTTAATAATAAAATTATCCACCTTATTATTAAATCCCTCCTTTCAATGCATTTATATTTTTTTTTGATAAAATCATTCATAATTTTATTCCTAACACAAGTGCATCTAATAATATTATGCCTGAGTTCATTGTTGATAAATTAGGCATCCATTATGAAAGATAAATTTTGCATTTAATATTTTTGACTCATTTATAGATAAAATTTGTGGTAATATCAATGATATTTTCATCAAAATTTAATAAAATGAAATAATCAAATGTATTAGTAATGTTCATGTTTTAGGTATTCCCACCAATTATGTTATACTTCTAGGAAGTGACTAGTCTAAAGACATGTGCTTATGCTAGAAAAGATACTACTTGGGGCCATATTGTTAATGAAATTAAATTTATGAATAGATAAAAATGGAATATTAACCCCATTTAACCAATTTCAAATAATAATTCATTTACTAAAACTAGAAATGGAAAATATTGAATTTTGACCTGGATAAACCAAATTGACAATATGAAAGAATGGTTTATAAAGATTTTTTTTTTTCATATTTTTATAATGATGTGTGTTATCAACATGTAAATTAGGTTATTTTAACTCTTATATCTCTTGTAGGAAAAATATTCAAATGTCATTATCAATTATATTTTGAAAATACCAACAATACTGTTGAATTTGAAGATTTATTCCTTGGTCTTAAAATAAAATAAAATTGAATAGTAAACACTCAGAAGTTATTGGTGTTTCTAAACTAGTGATAAGAAAAGTTATAAAAAATTATAATACTAATTATACACATTTTTATAAATATAATTATAAAGTTTGGTCATTTATATAAAGTTTTTAAGCATTCAATCATTCACATATCTTAAGAAAATTTAACATTTGTGCTAATAAAATTATTTTTTTATGTTACAAATATCACCATAAGTGATGCATAAATTTGCATATATTATAATTTTTATGAAATTTTCACACAAAATATTCTAATTTTATAAAATATTTGACTTATTTCAAATTGTGATGAATATATTGATAGTTTTATACATGGTAATTACATTGATCATAACAATTATATTTTGAATTGTGGTTACTACTTACATCTTAAAAATAACAAGTTACCTCCTAATTTGGTAATATTGGAATCAATTTTATATCCTTATGATCATCCTAAATAGTATATAACTAATGAATATTCAAGGATAATCATTTTTGAAACCATTTCAATCAATATGAGAATAAAAGATGATCTTAAATATATTTATTTGAGACTATAATGTACAACCCAAGAAAAGGATTTTTTTCTTAATATATTAAAATAATTCATTGAAATTTATTATTGATCATATAACCATATAATAGGTTATGATACTAACATAATATTAAAGTATATACCAATTAAACCTAGTATAAAACTTGTTAATAAAAATACTTGTAAAGTAAGCCCCTTGTTAGAATACACCACCAATAGAGACCATCACAAAATGTTAGATGTTGGTTTTATTGACCTAGTTGAAAATTTTGATTGAGTAGTTAATCCCATCTTAGTTCATATTGAAAATGAATATATTAATATTTGTGTGATTTTGGATATTTTAATCATGAGAGAACTACGTATAATTTTCCTTTATGTAGTATTGATTAGATTTTACATGAAATAGCTAGTTCTAAAATGATATCTATTTTATATGGATTTTAAAGATATAATCAAGTATATATAAATTCATAACTTCGACATAAAAAAGCCTTAATACACATATATGCACTTTTTAATTCAATAGGATTCCATTTATATTAATAAATATAGGTGTTTCTTTCCAAAGAATTATGCATGTGGAATTTGATGACTTATTTGGTATTATTATTCAATTTTTCCTAGATGACCTAACTATTCATTATAAGAAAAGGAAGAAAAAGTTATATCACTTATGTGAGATATTTCTTAACTGTAGTTAATATGGTATCTCCATAAAGTCAAATAAATCTATTTTTTGGCATAACTGAAAGTAAACATAAAAGTCATTATTTCTAAAGATAGAATTCATATAGACCCAAATCACATTAAAACTGTAAAAGAGTTGCCTCCTCAAAATGATCAATATAGTTTATGATCCTTTATTAGTTAAATTAAGTTTATACATAACTTTATTTCTATTTTTTTATAAGGCTAATACATTATAGATTTTTGTTTAAAGGTTCAAAATTATTAATGGGATGCAATATCTGATATAATTTTTAATGTGATAAAGAAATATAACAAGTTCTATAATTTCAAACCTAGATATGAATAAATCTTTCATATTTTACATTAATGTGACTAACATGAAAATAGTGGTTTTTTTTAATTAATAGAATAAAAACCATGAATAAAACCCATTGGATATATGATTCAAGTGCTAAGAAAATCTTAAATCAAGTATCCTCAAATTCAAAATTTTGTTGTTTTATAAGTTTCAACACTAGGGATACTTTATGTTTTATAGGAACATAGATGATATATTTATTGAGTTATAATATTGATGAAAAAATTAAAAATTCATTATAAATTTTCATGAAGGTGTTTTTGATGGACATTTTGTGACAAAAACTAAAACACATAAAATATTGTATGTTGGATATTATTGGCCAACACTCATTAAATGTAAATTTAATTTAATAACATCATACATACCTTGTCAAATTTTACAGTCAGAGATAGGTTTAAATCTATACATATTTACCCAATACTCATTAAAACATTTGATAAAATGGGGGTTATATTTAATTTCAAATATACATCCTTTGACTTCATCTAGATACAAATATGTTTTAACCATTACTAATTATTTCACAAAATGGAATGAATTTATTTCTCTTAAATTTTTAGTCACTTCATATGCCATTTCATTCATTTAAAAATATTTTTTATCATGATTTGGAGTTTTTTATGAAATAAATTATGATATCAGTCCTTATTTTATTTTAAATGGATACTTAGAATTTATAGGATGCTATTCAATAATTTTTAGTCACTCATGTAGATATTCTCCTCAGGGTAATGGAAAAGATGAGTCAACTAATAAAAATATTATTTTAATCATAAGGAAAATTATTTGTGATAATAAAATAAATTAGCATATCAAAAATTTTGAAACTTTATGGGTTGATCATACTACAATAAAATCTGAAACTAAATATTAACCATTTATGTTAGGCTATGGTTATGAAGCCACTATGCCTATCGACCTTCAAATTTCATTTTTAAATATAAAATTATTTTATCCTTTTGTATATTTTAATGTCATATAATAAATATTGAATGATTTATTAGCTTTAGATGAAACCAACTTGATTTATAAAAACTCAAAAAATCTAAAGAAAAACTTTATGCCACCTATTAAAGTAAGGGTTTTAATTTTTCCCATATTTATTTATTAAGGTATTTTTCCCCTCACTTGGATTTTTACTACTTTCACGGAGAAGGTTGATTATGTGTCCAAGTTGACTAGGTGATTAGGAAGTAACTCTCTTGACTGGATATTCTGAGTATGGGAGTTACTCATCTATTCTTGTCCCTATTGACCACATTTTGTGGAGGAGTTACTTGTCTATTGTAAGGGTATATTGACCATATTTTATGGAAGAGTTAATTATTTACTTTCCTATATGTACTCATATCATTTGAGATATTTTAAACTTAAAGAAAGGTTATGTTTTGCTCCACTTTATTTTTATCTCTTATAATATTGTTTTTTAGTGATTTCATTTTTTCTTCAACAAAATTGTGGTGTGCACAAGTTTCATATCATGTGATCTTGACCTTTGCATTTGATTTATCTAGTATTGTCAACATAATTTATATGTTATCAGAGGCACCAATGGCAATTGTATGTCTGGTTTTTATTATTATTGTTAAGCTATCTTTTAAAATAATGAGTTTTATATTTGTAAAATCAACTTGGTATATAATCCATTTATGGGAGTTTTCAAGTGGAGTCATTGTTTTTGTAGATTTGTTTCATTGGTATCCATTACCTTATTTTTTTATTTCTTTGTGACTGTGTGTTCTATGTGTCTTGGTACATTTTCATACATAATACCTATGTGCCTCTTTATAGCCTCAAGTTTGATCTCATGTGTTCAATATTGGCCTGTATATTTGGCCTTATCTTAGCCTCAGCTAGTGTTATGTGTTTGGGAGATTTTTAACCCATAAAATGTTTTTATTTTAAGTAGCCCTCATCTATGAAATTTTCACCTATTGAGTCTGATATTATTGCCATCCAGTCAAAACCACCACTCTATATAGTCTCTACACCAAAATCAGTTAGCTCTACCTAATAGCCTCAACAAAAAAACCTTAGATTGTAGTAGGAGTCCTATAGTTTACATGTTATAACCTTTTAATACATGATTTATTTGTGAAGCAACATAAAATAGTCCCATAGTTTCAAAAGGGTTGTGTGTTTCTTCAAAACAAAGTTAAATTTATTCAAAGTTTGACCTAAAGTTTTAAAAAATATAGCGTATTAAATCACCTTTTTATAATATCTTGATTTAAAATAAGGTCAAATAGGTTACTTTTCTTTGAATGCACAAGTAATGCATAAGAGAATTGGTATGTTTAGCATTATTATCAGAGATATTTTGATTATTTTTTATAAAAACAATATATTGTGGGATATATTTAAAGAGGAATTTTTATTCATATTTTCACTTTCTCACTTTTTTTACTCATCTTAGATACCTTTTTGGTGAGTTGACATCCCTATCTAGTCTTTCAAATCATGAATTTTTGACATTTGCACTGGTTGCTCTAGATGCATCTCTATTTTACCCAATGTCTTTTAAATGTGCATTATTTATAATATTTGAGGGGGTTCAACATTTAATAGTTCAAAGAGGTTGTAATTTATTTTTATTTACTCTTTATTTATACTTTGACTTTCATTTCTATAATAACAACAACTTGCACTACTATAAAAAATCAATTCATCACTAAAATGGATTCAATTTTAGTGAACCTAGTAGCTTCATTTAACTATCATGAATGGAAAATCAATATGATAATAATTATAAAAAGTAAGGATTTGTATAGGATAACCATGGGAGATGAAAATAAACCTAGCATAGATGTATATAAATTTAAGTGTTATAACCATAGTGATGAAGCCTATGGGCTCTTATGTCTTCATATAACACCCGATTCCTATTTCACTTAGAGCCTTCTAAATCACCTCATGTTGTATGGAAAATTTTGGGTAAACTATTTATGAAGAAATATGTGATTAGAGATTACAATATTTATAATTAACTCATTACCCTAAGTCCTTAAAATTTTAGGGTCAGTAAAGATCATATGGACCCAAACCTTAATAATTGTGTCTACATCATTGAATGCTTGTGTGATATTCCTTACATAGGAGAAATAGGTAGATTTTTAAAAACTATAATTAAGGAACGTTATATGGATATTCATATTGAAAATAAATAAAAATTAGCTCTAGAAAAACACTCTTCCAATAAAAAAACATACTATCAACATAGAATAAGTTAGAGTCATTGTTACATAATATCTCTTTCACTAGCATAATATAGGGGAGGTGGTTGAAATATTAAAACACCCTAAAAATATAAATATGGATGAGGGAATAAGAATTAGTCATGATTGGAATATTTTGGTTCATATGATCTAGGTTTCTTCTTTAACCCTCATTTTTTAGGTTGCTCCTTTCATTACTAGTCTTTATGGGGTGGGTTTTTTCATTATATTATTTACTTTATGTTGCTTATTTTTAAAAAATAGTATTATATATTAGGTGTGGGTTTTATTAATTTGTTATTTTATTAATTAAAATAAACATTATTCCATAATTTATTAGATTAATACTAGAAGCTTATTCTATTTGTTTTATTATTTAATATTAGAATCTTATCTTAATTTGTTTTATTATTTTTATATATTAAAATTTTATTTCTTTTATTGATTATGTTTTCTTTATTTTCTTTTAGAAACTCTTGTAATGACTAAATTTTAATTTTATAAACCCTTTGGAATTTTCATCTCATATTCTTTAAAAGTGCCTAGTCATGTTGTTCCACTTATCTTTTTTTCATGATGAAGGATCATGGAATATGATCTAAAATGTTGAGAACATTAAAAATCATACACAATTTTTCTAGAAATGTTTTTTATCCCTTCAAGATTTATTCACTAATTTCAAGTATTTAAAGATTATAGTTTAAAGAATGCAGGATAAATAAAGAAGATGACCAACTTATTCTTTCTATACTCTCTAAACTAGGTCCTGACTATTACGTCTTTGTCTCTACTTTCCATGCCAATAAAAGTGCTTTGGGTGTTGCATGGGAAATTCCCTCTTTAGATTCTTTCATTATTGACTTAACTAGAGAATAATACAATTGATCTAGATGGGCACATTAAATTACACAAAACCTCAATCCCTAATTGTTATAAATGGGAAATCAAAGACTTCAAATAAATATAAGAAGAAGAAGAATAAGGATCAAGAGAATAAGAAAGAATCAACCTTTGATAAAACCAACACTGAATCCTCCTCTTCTAATGACAAACCTAAGAAAGAGAAGGATAAGTGTACCTATTGTAATAGAAATGGGCATGATGAAAAAAAGTGCATGAAGGAGAAAATACATTACCTAACTCATCTCGTAGAGAAGAAAAACATGGGATTTACTAAGTCCACCAAGCATAATTCATATACCCAAGACTCTACTAAGGCAAAGGGTAAGGGGAAAGAGAAGTACAAGGGTAAGGATCTTATATAAGATATATCTTCAACATATTCATGGGTTATTGACTCGAGTGCTTCTTTCCACATGGGATATTCACTATTTGAGTTTTTTTCCTTAAATCTTTGTAGCATATCTTCCATTAGTTTGGGTGATGACACTTCTATACTAGTTATAGGGAGAGGATATATTAAAATGGAAGGAGGAACATTCAATATTTTTCTAAGTGTCCCTTATCTTTTAACTAATATCCTATCAATGTATCAAATAACTCATATCATCAAAGGCATGAGGGTTAATTTTTTACCAAAATTAGTTATCATCAAGGAGTTACATAGTGATTCTATAGTGGTAGATGGTGGGGTAGATCACCAAGCTATATTATACACCTTCTCACATTTTTCACTTGATTATTATCTAACTACATTACTAACTCATTTAGATAGAGTTAAAAAATTATGGCATGAGTGGTTTCACCACCTTAACTACTGCTACCTTAAATAACTTAGCAAAATGACATGGTCATAAGATTTCCTCCAGTATAATTATCTGAGGGACTTTTTGAGGGTTATGTTGTGGCATAGAATTTCACCCTTATGGGAGATTTCTTTAGGATATTCCATTCCTAGCCAAAATATTGGAACAACCCTAGGCTGTGGGTATCTTATTATGGGTTTGAACCTCTAGAGAAGGCCAACTTCCTCTTGATGGACCGCCTAGACTAATGCTTATGATTAGAAAAGGGATAGAGAGGGGGTAAAGGGTTAATAAGAGAAATAAAAGGTGATACAAAAAATTGGAATGAGAACTCACATAAGAATGATATAAACACTGATAAAACATAAGACAATGATAGCTCACACAATCTCACCAACTAGCTAGTTACATAAGTGTTTCATGGACTAGGCTCACTAAATAATAAATGAAGTAAAGAGGAATTCTAAGATTAACACCAAGAATATATTAATGGTGGAAATTTATGGAGTCATGATTTATATTATTCTAAAAGATCAACTTATTAATTCTTGATACAAACACTAGATAAGTACCCATGGAAGTTTGTTAAGCCATGTCATGAATCCCTAAAGGAGACACTAGACACCTATCCAATAATATCCCCCTCAATATTACCTAAGGGGATTTTAAACCATAAACATGGCTATGATACCACTTTATGGAGTCATAATTATCATTACACCAAAAGATCTACCTGTTAATGCCTGATACAAATGTTAGATAAGTACCCATGAGAGGTTGTTAATCCATGTCATGAATCCTTAAGGGATATGTTAAACACCTATCTAATAATAGGTTATGGGTTATTATTGGAGATTTTTCAATGATATCACGGTGATTTCATGGAGGTTTAATTATGAGTGGACGAAGTGATTTGATAGCCTAAGTGATAATGAAAATGTGTGCGATGTGCTTGTCCTAGTGTACTTAAAGTCAGCTTGGTTGATCTTTAGTTTTAACATGGATAGAGATGTTCAAGGATGAGTATCATGATTTGATCATGTCAAAAGGGTCCTATAAGAGGTATTAAAATATTTTATTTATTATTTGAATGAGTTTAATTCATTTGATATTCCATTGTTTTCATCTAAACATGTTGGGTCTAGTGGCAAAAAATTTGAATAGGCAGTTTGTTGATGTCACCATTACACGTGTGAATGAGTCAAAGGAAGTTGGTCATATAGTTTTGATCACATTAGTCCTTAGTTATTGTGAAATAAATATAAATTCATGAACATATTCATGGTGAAATATATGTGGGTACAAATTTGGGATCTTAGGCATTTTGATAGTGTTTTCCCATAGCTAAATTTGAATGAGGCAAGAAAGAGCCAAGTAAGAATTTTGATGATGGAATATCTCACACATGTGGATATTTCAGGAGAAGTTTATCATAGATTTTTTTTTTCCTATTTTATTTTTTTGTAATTTTTATCTCATGTGATGAAGTGTGCCAAAAGTTATGCATGTGAAAAGTTGGCCTTCCAAATAATTCTTGACATAATTGGCTCTATGATAGAAAAAATCTAAGTGAGCACATTAATGAAATTATATATTTCACATGCAAAGGTTTGAGGAAAATTTTGACACATATTTTAATTTTCCTATGTGATGAGATAATATTATCCAAATTTTATATCATATGAGTGAGCGAGGTAAAAGATATGTCAGTCTAAAGTTGGCTTTCCAGATAGATAAACAAAGGTTCCTATACTTAGTCATTTTGAGCAAGGATAAAGACCACGTCCAAATGGAAATCCTATGGATTGTGATAGATCATACAAATTTATCATATGGTTCACATATATTGATAAGGACCTGACTGATTTTTAGAGCTCAACAGTGTGTAAGAGTTCATACATCTAGATATATGGTACTAAACAAGTCAAAGAGGTCAAAGTATTCAAAGTTTAATGTTGAGCAAAAATAAAGACTGAGCTTCTTCCAAGATCAACAATGAGAATATGTTCATACTAATAAATATAAATGGTGTGAAATAAATATAAGATTTCAAAGTAATAGTTGTTTATTATGACTAAAGTGAGGACAATATTTAAGATATTGACAGAGTGTATATAGTCAAAATTCCTAGATTACACAAGATGAGGTCAACATGTTCAAGATTTAACATTTCAAAGTTTTCACTATAATAAATTAATATAAAATTACATTTATGGTTCATGATAAATCTAAATCATTTAGGACATGAGATGCATGCATGGTGTTCGATGTTTAAGTATGACTGTTTGCATTTGGAAATTTAAATTTAACAAAAGAAATAATAATCTATGGTTTATGGACCATAAATTTTGATCCAAGTAGAATTTAACCATGTAATAAAAATTGATTTTTTATAATACTCAAAGGTACATATGTAAATATAAATTTTAAGGTATAATTTATATACAATCAAATTTATAAAGGTTCAAAGTTGACTATGTGTTTGTGTATATTCTTCAAGTAACCCATGAAGGTTGTTTGAGTTTTTACTATTATTGTTTTGATGTTTAATGTTGAATTACTATTGTGATCACTTTATCTTGAGTATGAACAATGATTAAGAAGTTGATTGTGTATTCATTCATGGTATCCTTATCAATGAGGCTATTTTTTGAGGTAATTGAGCTTGTATAGAAGAGTGAAATGATTATTATAAGAATTTAAAGATGACTAATGGGTAATTTATGTGGACCTATGCATTTTTAAAGTGTTTCTATGTTTTTAATTATCTCAAAGAAGTATCAAATAGATGAATGGGTCTCTATAGGACCCAAAAGTGACTTAGGCCTATTTGAAAGTGGATTGTGCTTAAGTGTGACCTATGAGAGATGCCTTAAGGGTGAAGTCATGAATTATATCTGACATGGAAAGATTGTGATATTGTTAATTCGTGATTTATCTATAAATGGTAAAACCAAATGTGTTGGTTTGTATGTGTGTGGAAGACTTGTGCAAGGTATGTCTAAGAGTTATGAAGTGAAAGAGAGGTAGAGTGCCCAGTTGATGAATCGATGATGAGAGAAGATTGATGACTATGTGCATGAACTATAGGTCATATTTATAATGTCATAAATGTGGTATTATATTTGAGTATATGAAAAGAGGTTTGAGTGTGCATATGGGGATAGTTTGAGTTAAGAAGGGGATAAATTGTGTCATGTCTATATGAGATGCTTGTATAAGATAAAGAGAGAGTTTGTGTAGATTATTAGATAAATAGAGATCCATCATCAAGTGTTGAAGTCATAAGTTATAAAGTGGAGGTTTTCAATTCAAGGAGGGTCTAAAGGATTTGATCTTCCTTAGGGGTAGTTTCTCCTTGTGAAATAGGTCTTTCACTAAATGACTCTAGTCAGGAAGACATGATCAAGGTTTACTAGTCTAAAGGAGTTAACTATGATCTTGTTTGTAATTTATTATAGGATAGTAGTCCATGTGTTATAGTCTTGAGAGTGGGTTTTTTTCCCCATGAGGGTTTCCCATAGGAACTATATTTTATGTGTTTGATCTTGTGTATGCATTGAATGAATGAGTTCTTTTGTTAATGTTGATTGATCAAGATTGATATATGTTTATTTTATAATAGTTTAAAGGACTAATATTATAATTGAAATATCTAGGCTCACTGATTCACCCCCCCCATCTTAGTGATTATACCTCTAACAATTGGTATCAGAGCAAGTCCTTTAGTGAAGGCCTTATATCTTGAAGGTGATCCAAGGTATAATATGGGTAGTCATAAATAAGGTTTCTTTACTAATCAAGAACCAATGGTTAATGGATATAATAATGATTTTTGGAGTGAAAGTATGAGGACATACATTATGTCCCTAGGGTTTGAGGTATGCCAAAAAAATTTGGATGGTGATGTTATTCCTATTACTCCTTCATCTAGTGATGTAGACACAAAGTTGTTTGAGAATAATTCTAAGGTAATGAATGCCATCACCTGTGGTCTTACAAATATTGAGTTTACCAAGGTAATCTAGTATAAATATGTTAAAGAGATATGGGACAAAATGTAGATCATTTATGAAGGAGAGTAAACATTCAAGATTGATAATTTATAGACTCACAAGAGGCAATTTGAAAGTCTCAATATGAAGGAAGAAGATTCTATGGCATCCTTTTTGAAAAGAGTTGATGAGATTGTGAACATCATCAGAGGTCTTGGAAAGAACCTTGAAGAGGCTAGTGTAGTTCAAAATGTATTAAGGTATCTATCCCTCAACTTTGATCCAAAGGTATCTGCTATAGAAGAAAGTCATGATCTCACTCAATTGAAGATGGATCAATTGCATGGCACCCTTACTACATATGAGATGAGAAATAATGATGAAATACCAACAAAGAAGGAAGCAAATTTCAAGATAGAGATGAAGCTAAAGAATAAGTTCCAAGGTAATAAACCAAAAAAGGATGACATTTATTATATATATTAGGATGAACTAATTACTTTAATTTCAAGAAAATTGAAAATAGGTTCAGGGAAGTATAAGGGTAAACTACCCATAAAATGTTTCAATTATGGAGAGGTAGGACATTTTGATAATATTTTTTCTCATAACTATAATAAGGATGATGATGAAAACCCTAATCAAGGTCATGATGATGGAAATAGATCATTTGGGTCTGATAAAAGAAAAAAGGGATTCAAAAGGTTTGACAAAAACAAGAAGTATTTCAAGGACAAGAAGAGTCTCTACACCAAAGAAGATTATAGCTCATTAGATCAAAGTGAAGTCAGTGACTCAGACTATGATCATGAAGATGATGGTCTTGTTGAAGATGAAGATATATTCATGGTTGACTAATGTAGTTTCTCACATCAAAATTGATATACTTGTACTGATTTATATGATGATGAAGATGAGTTAGACTGTGAGATTGAATTGATGAATGCTCTTGAATAATTGAAGATTACAAATAATATCAATAATAAGATGATTTCTAAACTCAAATACTATTAGGAATAGTTCAATGCATATGAGTCAATAATAAATGAAGACACCAAGGATTATGAAGATATAGTCAACCATCTCAGTTCAATTAGAAGTTTTATCTACAAGTTTGAAAGCTAAAGAAGATGAATTTTCAAGGTATGTAATTGAAAATGTGTCATTGAGATCTAAGCTAGAGAAGGCATATAGTAAGGTGAAGTCATTTGTGAGATTTGAAAAAATATCAAGTGATCTAGACAATATTATAAATGATCAAAGTCATGCAAGTGATAGAACTAGTCTTGGATACAAAGAAGAGATAGAGAATGCAACTCAAAACAAGATGAAGACTAATGTGAACAAGAAAAATATACCTTTGAAGATAAATCATCAAACAAGGAATTAAGGTGTTGGTATAATGAATAAAAAATAGATCAGACAACCAAATTCCATGAGGTATGCAAGTTTCAATGCTTACTTTTATACATGTAATCAATTTGGTCATAGGGCTAGAGAATTCAAGAGATCTATTAGAAATGAATTTGATTGGAAACATGATGGAGATAATCAGTCAAAATATGTGAGAAAGGTTGAGTGATTCAATTATCATGATGTAGGAAACTTTGAAAAACATTTTATGAAAAAGGTAAAACAAGCTAAGTTTTCATAAAGGAGTATGGTTTGCTACAACTATCAATAGAGAGGTCACATTTCTAGATTCTACAAGTAGAGGCCTAAAAGTTAGAATATGTTCAATCAAGCTCTAAGAGTGAAAATAAAAAGGTAAGTTAGCTAACAAAAATCAAAGGTGAGTCATGATGAGTCTATTGATCCAAGTAATTCTTTTGCTATGGTGCAAATTCTATAGAAGGAGAAGAGTGCCAAGGGATCTCATTATCTACTCATGTTGAGAATGAAGAGACCGAGCTCTAGGAGAAAGACCAAAGTATTGGTTAAAGCTAGTCCTGAGATGTGTATAGATATAACTGAATGTCTTGTAATTATTAAGCATGTATCATAAAAATAATATTTATTATCAGTGCCTAGTGATGATGTTCCTAACTACAAGGTGGATTCTTCAAATGAAAAGGTGTGTCAAGATTCCATAGTTTTTCCATGTGTTGTCAACTATATCTTAGAAGGGAAGGAGGGTGATATAGAAAAGGGACTAGTTTTCATAGTTTATAATAAGAATAAGGATACCAAAATCAATAAATCTTATAGTTACAAGAGGATTCTAGTGGTTACAAAGGAGATGTGGGCCACTCCTAGATTCACTTCGTTCTAAAGAGTATTATGGTGTAAAGGATGTCTCTATCTATGATTTTTAAGAGACTCCTTTTAGTGAATAATAATTTATTGCTATGGTGTTCTTTAGATGATCCTACAAGGAGAGAAATGAGTGTTTTTAGTTGGATAAGGTATGTCTAAGTGGAAGAGATGCTCTGGTGATGTCAAAGTGATGTCATAGCTATATTTAATTAGTTTGTAGGGTTAGATTAAAGGTTTTCAAGTGAAAAGAGAAGATTTGTGTTTTATCAAGATGATATTTTACATATATGGTATATTAACCTCATTATACCATGATCTAAGTGGTTTTGAGGTCTGACAATATATTGAAATCCAATTAGAGGTTTTTATTTTCTCTTTTGTTTCCCAGTTTGTGTTTAAGAGTTACAGGTTCTAAAATGGGTTATAGGTTGTATGGGTTGACAAATATGTGGAAGCTCAAAACATGGTCTAGAAGTGTGTAATGGTTATCTTTAGGTGTTCAAGAAATTTTAGGAGTGTGCATTGACTGGAAGGTGCTATGTTGACCTTATTTGTTTTGAGATTCTAGGGTTTTGGGCTATGCTAGAAAAGTTGTTTAACTTATGAGTTTAAATATGAGGCATATTAATAGGTTGAATGGGAAAAATTGATTGTCAAATCAAGCTTCAAAAAGACCTTAATTTTTATTATTTCAATTCATTCAAGTTTTTTCTTGATGGAGGCCTAGTTGACAAGTTGGTTTGTGAATGAAGTATGTTTCAAAGGATGAGCTAGTTTTTTAAAATTGGCATCATTAATGGGGAATATGAGAGTGATATATATATATATATATATATATATATATATATATATATATATATATATATGAATTTTAAAGTCCTAAAGATATTTCTAATAAAATTTATGGGCTCTGCAAGTTCTAGGTAGGGCTATAAGGAGTCTAGACAGACCTAGAAAGAAGAAGAGTGTTTTTTGATCAATTTATCCAAAATACCAAGGTATGAGTGTTTCTAGGAGATTTATAAGGTTATTTAAGAACATGTGTCCTATTTGGTGAGTGGAAAAAATTTATATTGGTGGTCCTTAAGGTGGTTTGAGAGAGAAGGTTAGTGAGCTTGTATGGTGATTTTTCATGGTGTATGAAGATGTGAAGATGCTCAAGAGGTAAAATGGATCATAAATCTTAGGGTGAGTTCCTCTCAGATGATTCTTGGTGATTTCCATTATATTTCAATAATTTGAATGTTTTTTCTTCATTTGTTGTAGTCCTTGGTTGAAGAGAGTGTTGGCATGGAAAAAGAAGTTGTGAAGGTAAGAAGAGGTAGGCTCAAGGTAAGCGGGGATTTTTAATATATTTTTAATAGTTTATAATAGTTTCTAATCTTATAGGTAGTATTTTTAGGTCCTTAGGATCCGTTGGTGCCCACTTTGTCATTGTGTCAAAGGGGGAGAAAGTTCCTATTGTGAGAATGCCTTAAGAGAGAGAAGGTGAGTTAGATGTTGTCATTATGTCAAAGGGGTCTTACAATATGTTTTATAAGATTTGAGTGATTATGTGCATGAGTGTATTTCATTTTATAGTCCATTTTTTTTCATTTAGACATGTTGGGTCTAGTGGTAAAAAATATGAGTAGGTAGTTTACTAACATCACCATTGCCAAATGTGGATGATTTAAGGGGAGTTAGTCAGATGGTTGTGATCAAATTAGTCCTTAGTTTTTATGTGATAAATATCAAGTCATGTGCCTATGTGTATTAAAATATATGTGGGTGAAAATTTGGACTCCCATGCATTTTGATAGTGTTTTCCCATACTTAGTCAAATTTGCATGAGGTCAGAAAGAGCCAAGTAGGCATTTTGATGATGACATATATCACATGTGTGGATGTTTCAAGAGAAGATGATCATATGGGTTTTTTAATTTAATTCATAGTTTATTTTTTATAATGTTTGGTTCATGTGATGAAGTGTATCAAAAGTTATACATGTGTAAAGTTGGCCTTTCAGATAGTTCTTGACATAGTTGGCTCTGTGATGGAAAAAATCTGAGTGAGCATTGTAATGAAGTTATATCTCACATGTACAAAGGTTTGAGGATAAATTTGACCCATGGTTAGATTATAATATTTTAGGATATCATATGGTCCAATTTTAAAATCATACGAGTGAGCGAGGGAAGAGATATGTCACTCCAAATTGGGCCTTCTAGGTAAATAAGCAAAGGTTCTTATACTTAGTCATTTTTTAACAAGGATAAAGACTAGGACCAAATGGAGATCCTAAAGATCATGGGGGATAATATATATTGATAAAATGGTACATATTTTTTGATAAGGACCTGATTTATCTATAGATATTGATGGTTCACATGAGTTCATACATCTAGATCTATGGTGCACAACAAGACAAAGAGGTTAAAGTGTTTAAAGTTTAACCCTAAGCAGAGATAAAGATCAATATTATTATAGGATCAATATTGAGTGGATGATCATAATACTTGAGATAAATGGTTATTAATAAAGTCAATAGGTCAAATTAATAGTTTTTTAGCATGACTAAAGTGAGGATAATCTCAAAGAGATCGATGGAGCATATGCAGTCAAAAATTTTAGATTACATGAGATGAGGTCAACGTTTTCAAGATTTAATGTTTGGGAATTGGTCATATAAGTGTTAAATATATAATGATATAAAAATTTTATGATAAATATGAAACAATGAGGACATGAGATGCAATTGTGGTGTTTGATTTTAACTGTGATCATTTGCATTTGAAAATTTGAATTTAACAAAGGAAAAACCAATCTATGGTTTTTAGACCATAACTTTCTATCCAAATAGAATTTAACCATGTAGTAAAAATAAAATTTGTAGATAACTCCAAGCCAGATCTATAAATTTAAATTTTAAAGTCTAATTATGTATACATTCAAAGTTATAAGGGTTCGAATTTGACTATGTGTTCATGAATATTATGCACTTAACTTGGGAAGGTTGTTTGAGTTTGTACTATTGTTGTTTTGATTTTTAATGTTTTAGACTCAATGAGGATGATCCTTGTGAATTTTGGAAGTGTTATCATTCTATCTTGAATATTAAAAATGCTTAATAATTTGATTGTGTATTCATTCATGGTGTCCTTATGAACAAAGCTAGTGTTTGAGTTGATTGAGCTTACACAGAAGAGTGAAATGATGATTGTAAGAATTTAAGAATGAATAAAGGTTCATGTATATTGTACCTATGAATTTTCAAACTATTACTATGCTCTTAATTTTCTCAAAGAAGTGTCAAAGAATTGAATGGTTTTCCATAAGACCTAAAAGTGACTTAGGCCTATTTGAAAGTGGATTGTGCTTAAGTGTGACCTATGTGAGATGCATTAAGGGTTAATGGGTGTATTTTAGAAAAGAAGGATATCTTTTGATATTTTTAGATAATTATTTATCTATAAATGGTGAAACCAAATGTGTTCATTTCTAGGTGTGTGGATGACTTGTGTAAGGTATGTGTGAGAGTTGTGGAGTGAAGGAAATGTAGAGTGCCTAGTTGATGAATTGATGATCAGAGCATATTGATGATTGTGTGTATGAAATATAGGTCATATTTATTATTTCATAAAAGTGCTCTTATAGTTGAGAATATTTGAAGAGGTTTGAGTGCATATGAGGATAATTTGAGTGAATAAAGAAAGAGATTGTGGCATGACTATGTGAGAGGCTTATCTAAAATAGAGAGAGAGTTTGTGTAGATGTTACATAAATAGAGATCCATCATTAGGTGTTGAACACATCAGTTCTAAGGTATAAAGGACTTGATCTTATTTAAGGTCATTTTCTCCTTGTGTAATAGGTGTTTAACTTAAGGCCTTTAGTTAGGAGGAAATGATAAAGGTTTGTCAGTATAAAGGAGTTGACCAGGCTCTTGTTTATAATACATTATATGATAGTAGTCCATGTGTTGTAGGATTGAGAGTGGGTTTTTTTCCCCATGAGGGTTTCCCATTATAATTATGTGTTATGTGGTTGATATTGTGTATGTATTAAATGAATGAGTTCTCTTGTTAATGTTGATTGATCAAGATTGATATATGCTAATTGTTTAATAGTTTAAAAATAATACAATTATAATTAAAATATTTGGGATCACTGATTCACCTACCCCCCTCTTAGTGATTTTACCTCTAATAGAAATATCATGAGTTCAAACTTGCAAACATTGAAAAGACCTAAAAATATGAAAGAAATAAGGACAATGGACATCAAATAAACTCCTTCACAATTCCATCATGCACAAGCTTGCTAAACACAATTTAAAGGTAACAGATAGGTAAAAAAAGTCTTTATTTCCTCAAAAGATATTTCATACAAATTTTGATAGGGTATTTCCTTATCAAATGAGAACCTCCTACTCTTAAAAATTGAGAGAGTCAATCTCTTCTTTCAAAATTGAGAGTCCTTTTATAATGGGGAAGAAAATGGGAGATATAGGAGAAAAGGGGAAGAGAGAGAGAGAAGAAACATGTTATTCAACATCAATAAATGAGGTACCACCACCTTGTATGAATTTTGAACCACCTTTTGACTAATTATGACTACTAATTCATCAACAAATTTACCTTCATTATCTCAAAATAGTCTTCAGGTTCCCTTATTAGATTATAAATATGCTAGAAGACAAGAATTTGTTGAGGATGATGAGTCATGATCTTATCAAGAAGGGGAAATCTTTAAAGGCTCTCAAAAAGAATTGAATTTTTCACCTACACTCTCCAATCCCCAAATATCTCTCTATGATTTGTATGCCATCCACCACTTTCCTTCTCTACAAAAATAAAATCCTCATATACATGGACCTGATAGATCCATAACTATGTCTAATTTAAGCAGTTATAGGTACCTATTCTTCAAGGATATGACAATGTCAAAAGATAAGACATTTATTTTCATAATAAAAAATTTGTTCCTAATTCAAACCCTAGACATAGGTTTACTATAAATTAAAACCAATCCCACTTACTGGTTTTCATATAGTCATCATTTCAATGAAGATCTACCATATGTTAATTCTCATTCATTATCTCCAGTAGGTTTAAATAAACCTATTCTACCTCTAAACATTATGGAAGCCAAAAACTCATTATACACATAAATTCCTTTTAAATAATGATAAAATAGTTATGATACAACATTATAACCTCATAAAATAAGTCCAATGGGTTTCAAAATTTTAACCATAGGTCCAAACTGAGCTTTAATAGTGGCCCTCAAACTTGAAATTTTTACTCTAGCTTCACCTAAATCATATTTGGATCTTAGCTCTATGCATTCACGCATCTAGGTCCACAAAATATTTTTATCTAATGTGCCTACCTATGTGTAATCCTCACCATCTTTTTTATCATATTTAAAAATATGACCATCGCAAGATCAGACACATGTCCCCATATTATGCTTCTTGGAACTTGATTAAATTTTCTCTATCAATATTTGATTTGGGCTTCCCAAATTTTGACACTTGGTAAATCCATGCTCAATATATAGATCTTACTAATAGTATTCATCTATTTATCACTTTTGTATCATGTGGTGGCATCATGTGCAATCTAGGCTCATTGATATTTTGACTTGATTCACACCATAAATTTCCTGTACATGGTTGAATAAAATCCATTGATATTAAATTTGTAATAAATTCATGTCATTGATCCTTTTATTCACTATGAATGTGACACTTTTCACCATTACATTTCATCTAAGGATCCTCTAACTTTTTAACCTCATTCTCTTCATTAGATCTAATTTTGCATGACTTAACACATGTTATTGATTTATCTAGATTGTTCGAGTGATGTTTTTACACTTGGTAGTCCCACGTTCACCCTTAGGATCATTTAAAGATTTTTAAACCCAAATAGCTACTTCCCATGGCTTTAAATTGACATCCTTGAGCACGTCCCACATTGTTAGATCATTTTTGTAGGCTTATATCTTGAGATAAAAATCTCATCAAGACACCGAATTTTTAGGGGATATTTAAGGAATGAAAAACATCATTTCTATGTATTCCTTTGACTTTGAGAGGCCTCCCAAGTAAAGTTATTAAATGTAAAACCAAATTTACCTATTTATGCCTACATGATGTGCCAAGACAATTTGGTTCTTCTAGACTTATGCTAATTATATTTTGACCTATCAAGGCTATGATAAACCTTTAAGACTTTGTGAAAAAACTCATTCATTATCTTGCATAATCAAACACCATAGAGACCTGTGATATCCTTCACTTGTAATTCTAGACCTATTTCCATATCTTAAGACTCACTTAAAATGTTTCAAAAGATTATAATTGATATGTGGTATTCATCTTCCACCATTGGATTAATTCAATCAATAAAAACTTTGCTCAGGCTCTCACTTCACTCTAGTATCTCTCTAGAATACTACACCACATCCATTTAGGCCAAAGCTTCATATGTAGGCCAATTTTGGCCAACATTTTTGATGACCTCTTAGGATTTCATGTATGCTATACAAAAATTAGTTGCCTTATCTAGTCCATTAGGTATACAGAGTCACAAGTCTTTTCTATTAGCTGATATGAAACCAATACAAGGTTGTCCCTTTCTAAAACCTTCTCTTGAATAAAAAAGGACAACAAGAACAAAACAAACAATGTGCCCAAAACACTTATGGAAGGGAAACACACAACTAAAAATAATGTGCATAAGGTACTTAGAGGAAAACATGAAAATCTACTCTAATATATATAATGGATACAAACCCTTATAATAACAAGTCTTTAAATGAATGTCATTGATTGGGATGGGTAATACATCTCCATCTAGCTAGGCAAGTTGAAAAGCATTATCTTGTTTACATCTATGGATCAAGTAAGGGCCACTCCACAAGCTATTAAACTTGGTATGGTTTCCTAGCTTGGCCTTATTTGAATCCCACTTGAGGACTACATCCCCTTATTTGAAGTCCCTTTATATGGCTCTCTTCTCAAAGGATTTCTTGGCTAGAGCTTGACGTGACTTTAGTGTCTTCATTGCAATGTCTCTAGTTTATTCAAGTTCCATGAGTTATATCATCCTCATGCTCATAAGTTCAATTTCCATTAACTCAAGATGATTAGATAATTCTAAGGTAGCTAATATAAGAGAAATGGGTAATTTGGCTTCCCTCTCATATACAAGGATAAATGGTAAATTTCTAATGGAAACTTTGGGAGTCACTCTATTATTCCATAAGTTTGTCCTTAACTTTGTGTGTCACACTCTCTAATTCTCTTCCATAGTCCTCTTGATAATCCTTATCAAGTTCTTGTTTATTAACTCTACTAGTCCATTGCCTTAGTGTAGTAATTTGAGGATGTACTAAGGTAGATGCCTAGCTTGAATACCCATTTAATTGTGCTCATGCCAATAAATTTCAAGGCATTATCTAAGATTATTATTGATGGTACACCAAACCTCATTACTATGTTATCATAGAAGTCCAACACTAATGTTTCATTGTCTTCTTTCAGGGTAATTACTTCTACCCACTTGGTGAAGTAATCAGTAGTAGTGAGTATCCATTTGTGTCCTCTACTAGAAGGTAGAATAATCATTCCTATGAAGTCCAAACCCCACTACATAAAGGGTTTTTCCACTTGAATTAAGTTGATATGAATGGATGTCAATCTCTACTTACTTGTAAAGATAGCACACTTTTGATGTTTTATCACTTATGCATAGGCATACTTGAAAATGTTGGGCTAGTAATAACCAACTCTCATAACCTTTACTATTGTAGTCTTTGGAGAAAAATGGCCTCCTATAATCCTATCACAAAATTTCTTTAAGAGCCTTGTCACTTGGTCATCATCAATGAACCTAAGAAGCATTCCATTAAGGTATTTTATGAATAGAACCCCATCAACCAGTGCATAAGGTATGGATTAAATTCTAAAATACCTTCTCTTTGCTATATTTATGCCTTGTGAACACTTAATTATCATAAAAAAACATGTCATATTATGGAGCCAACTAGTGTGAGTTGGAGGTGCATTTATTTATGAGTCATCTTGTGTCACCAAGATAACCTCTTTTTCTTTTTGAAGGTCATCCACCATATGCTCACATAAGCCTTTACCTCTCACTACCTTAGTGATTTTGATCTCCATGTCATAATCCATGACCTTGGTAATCCAACCAACTCTCTTCTCATTCAAGTCTTTGTTTATAAGGAAGTCCTTCATTTCAGGATGAGACACCATAAGATAGATGTTTCTTTTGGAAAGCAATGATCTAAACTTTTGGAGGTTTATCAAAGTTATAAGGACTTGTTTTTATACAAAAGTATATCTTACTTCATACCCTTCAATCTCTTGACTAAAAAATGCAATTGGTTGCTCAAGTTATTCACCATTATTTTGCATCAACTTAGCTAATATATTATCAACATTGGCAAATGTATACAATATTAAATCCCTTAAGAAGTTAGGATTCATGAGTGAGGGTTCTTGGGTAATTCCTTGATTGATGGCCTCAAATGTTGTTTTACCTTCATTTGACCAAGTGAACACTTAGTTATTATTTATCATGGTAATGATGGTTTTGACTAAGTTTGAAAAACTAGGTATAAAACTTCTCACAAAGTTTATTTTCTTAACAAAACTCTAGAGTCCCTTCATATGCTTAGGTAAAGATAATGCCAAAATGACACTTATTTTATCAGGTTCGATAGCCAATCCCTGATTTGAGAAAATATCTACCAAGATTTTTCCTTTTTTGAACAACAAACACACATTTTTTGGGATTCAAAGGGATCCCATATTTTATACATATTTTAAAAATCAATCTTAGGTGATCCAAGTGCACACTAACTTTATTGGAGAAGACTGTTATGTCATCCATGTATATAAGCACCATTTTATTTAGAAATCCTTAGAAATCCATGTTCATTTATATTTGAAAGGTATCTCTTTCATTTTACAAGCCAAAATGCATCTTATGATAATCATATGTGCCCTACTTTATGGTGAAGTTAGTCTTGTATTGATCTTCTCTTACCAGCACCTGATTGTATCCTGAGTAACCATCCAAAAGAGAGAAGCATTTTGAACTAGAAACTAATTAAAGGAGTTGGTTCATATATGGTGAGGGGTAATGATCTTTCAAAGAGACCATGTTCAAGTCTTTGAAGTCAACACACAACCGGATCTCCCCTTTATTCTTCCTTATAGGCACTAAGTTGGATACCCATGAAGAGTGATTGATGAGAAAGATGATATTGGATTCAATAAATTTGGTTAATTTTTTAATCATCAACTCTTTAATTTTAGGGTTGATGGGCCTTTGCTTCTACCTTACAGGCTTTGGCATTAGCCTCTAATTCTATTGTGTGTTGGGCTAGTTTGAGATCAAATCCTCTCAAATCACTGTATTCCCAAGCAAATTGTCTGAATATTCTTTATAAAGTTCAATGAAAGCATGCCTTTTAGCCTTAGTGATTACTTTTCCAATATTAATGAGCTTGTCTTTGAGGATAATAAATCTTTCATATTTCTCTTCATCATTTGACATCACTACCTTGTCTTTCCTCATGTGATCTCCCTCATGGAAAAAACCTTCAAGGGTGACCAACCCTTTAAAAAGTTTGTTCGAACTCAACTAAACAATTTGATCCTCATACTGATATTAAAACTTATCTTGGTTCACTGAGGCAAACTCTACTTCCTATGACAAAAAAACAAGAAATTTGTTCATCACTATCAAACACCTATCAATGAGCTTCATTATCTATCACTGATGGTCTTACTACCACTTTAACATGTGGTTGTACTTTAGACTTCTTCAACTCATTTTTAATATCAAATTGATCTCCCATAGTTGCCAACCTATTAGCATGTTAATGTTGGTTCTATGGCACTACTTAGATGATGAAGGCCTCAAAGTATTCAATTATATCCCACATTATATGTTTTTAGGATAACATCAAGGGATTATTTATGATGTTTTGGCCTATGACCTAATGCATGATCATCTCACAATCTCCATATACTTGTAACTTATTGATTCCTCTCTTTCTATCCAATTGAAATCCATGGATAAGGCCCTCATATTGAGATACATTACAAGAGAAACTTTATTGGAACTTGTAAGAAGAGAAGTACTTAACATTGGAGAGAGATACTAGCATTGTACTTGCACCTACCCCATGTTTTCTATTTTAGCCATCAGAGAACAATTTACATAAACCATTAGTATCCTCTTGAGGATTAGTGAGGGATGGCATGGATTGATTTTCCTCATGTAAGAAATAGACTCCCATGTCTCTTTCTTCAATACCTTCAAAAGGGCCAATTAAGTGATTTTCACTCCATAATTCATCCAAGAACATATCAAGTATCTCCTCAAGGTGAGTGTTTAGTTATTAACCAACCAGGTGTTTATTTTCATCTAGGATGGTATAATTAATTTTTGAACTATCTATCCCATAAGGAGCAATGTGAAATTATGCAATAGGTTGGTATTTGATGGATACCTTAGTTTTATACCTTGTTCTGAAAGCCATGTAGGACTAATATATTATTAGATAACTCCTAATTTTTTTGTGAAATCTCTACATTAGCATAGAATAAAATGAGGAGGCACATCTAGAATCAACACATCTTGAGCCACTAAAACACTAGGATAAGTATGCACAATCATGTTGAGACCTTTGATAATACCAAATGGTTTGGTGGAAGACCCATCAAGCTATATAAATCCCCTAGATTAGGGTTCATAATTCAAACCAAGCTAATTTCATATGGACTTTGGCATCACTTAAGTACTTTTTCCATTATCTACCAAGTAGTTATGTATCAAAGAGTCACCAATGATCACAAAAATGTATAAGGGAGGAGGCTTGGCCACCTTGCTTGATTGTCCTTCATTAGGTCCTTTGGTTGTATTGGTGAGAACTATATTTTCCTTACTTGGTGGCTTCTTAGAAACCTTGTTCTTTGACAATCCTTACTAAAGGATATCCACCTGACCAAACATGGAAAGAATGTCCCACATTGTCACAATCACATTGGATTTATTCATTTGTTCCAAAATATTGATGGGCAAACCACTAGCATTTTCTTGTGATTTGGGATCCACAATTCCACGTTAAATTTATGGGTTTTTGGGTACAAATGAATTCCCTTAGTTTTGATTATTTGGAGCCATTAAAAACTTTAGAGTGGCTATAGGTTAATTTGGATTTGATAATAATGGATTAATAGTAGGAATCTCTTTGACTACTTCCTAGCCACCATACATGTTTCTTATTTTAAACCTTATGTTAGATACCATTGGAATGTATGATTGGATAGAACTAGCTTGTTGATTGAGTGCATACCACTCTTCCTATTCATAATTAACCATTATAGCACCTAAATAGATTGGTAGTTCATTACTACCTAGCCTTTTTGAGGATATTCCAATTTTGTCATCATAGGTACTTCTATGTCTTGAGCCATAAGATCTTGATTATATCCATACTCATCACCTTGATGTCATTACTCATTGAAAGCTTGATTGAACTCAATTTTTAGGATAATGTATTTCTCAAATGGCTGATTCCAAGGCATGGTACCCTCACATTCTTGATCAATGTTATTATGAGTAGTGACTAGAGTATTAGAGGTACTAGAATTATTTGGATTATAATTATTTTGTTTATTATAGTTACTCTACCCTTGTCTTTAGACTTGTCCTTGGAAATTTCCTTTTTAGGATAACCTATTTAATTGATAAGACTACGATTGAAGCTGATATGGAGCTTGATAAGGTCTATGAAACTTGGTTTGTTGCCTCTTCACATTCACCAATTCATTTCTAGAGAATTGAAACATGATCTTAAGTTATTGGGGATCACTAGATTGACTAATTGAAGCCTTTTCTTGCTTTGGTGTAGGTATGGAAACAAGTTTTGGCATATGTAGAACGGCATTAAGGGGAGGAATTATGATATGAGGTGGTTGAATCTCAAGAAACAAAGGCATTGGTGGCCTAGGTGTAATCTTGCTAGCTTGAACTATATAATTCTTTGCTCTGATTGTCACCTCATAAGCATTTGGTAATGTGTTTCCTCTCATAAAATGAATCATTATTGCAATATCACTATTAAAAGCTTTTAGATAGTAAATGAAAGCATAATTTGGATTAGGCCTAATAGAGACTGGAATCCTATCCCATGTATTTTGAAACCTATTATTTAAATCTTGCATAACCTTATGAGGAACCCTCTTGATTATGGTTAGTTTTTTAGCAAGTGACAACTGATCACCCTTGTCTTTAAACATTTTACATATTGCATCACATAACTGATCCCATGATGTGATGGATATAGTAGTAAGGCTTTTATACCAATCCAAGGCTTTACCCTTAAAAGAGATGGCCAATAGCCTAATAGTTACATTTTCCTCAATTATGTCATGAATATTAAAAAAGTTGACTATGTATCTAAGGTGATCAAAAGGGGTTTTATATTGGTATCTCATGAATTAAGGCACACTCTTGATAGTTGATACTATAATATGATCATAATACTAGAGGTCTAAAGGACTACAACCATTTAAAGCCATAAAAGGAAAAGCTCTATGTATTGCCATGGTAGTGAAAGGAGCTAACAAAGATCTTCTTGAAAAGTTAGGCTTGTAAATTAGTTTAGGAGGAACTTTTCCTTCATAAAGATTAGTATTAGGAAATCTTAACCTTTTTAATGAGTTCAGAGGTAGTTCAAAAAATTCAAAAGGAATATCTCTAAAAGTTGTTCTTGTAGTCACCTTTGAAATGAAAGATAGATATTTATCTACACCATAATGTTGAGTATTGCTTAGAGTCACCAGATACTAAAAAAAGAAGGATATAACCACTGTAAATTGATCAAACTAACATCAAAATTGACCAATACTTCTTTAAATGTTGGTCCCACTGGGCATGCCAAAAACTATTGTGGCATAGAATTTCACCCTTGTGAGAGAGTTATTTAGGCTCTCCCACTCCTATCCAAAATATGGGAATAATCCTAGGATATGGGTGTATTTTTATGGGGTTGAACCTCTAGATAAGGTTAGCTTCATCTTGATGGATCACCTAAACTAATTCTTGTGCTTGGAAAAGAGATAGAGAAGGGGTAAATGGTTATGAAGAGAAATAAAAGGTGATACACAAAATTTAAATTATAAATAACATAAGTATGAAATAAACATTGATGAATCATAAGACAATTATAACTCACACAATCTCACCAAATAGCTAATTTCATAAGTGTTTCATGGACTAGGCTCACTAAATAATGAATGAAGCAAAGAGAAATTCTAAGATTCACACTAGGCATACATTAATGTCAGAAAGAGAATGATTTAAAACCTGTAAATATCTTGGAAACACCTAAAAACAATAAATAAATAAGGACAACGGCCATGGAAGAAACTCATTCATAGTGCCATAATGCACAAGCTTTCTGAACACAATTCAAAGGTAAGATATAGGTAAATAAAGTCTTTATTACTTCAAGAGGTCTTTCATAAAAAAATTGATAGGGTATTGCCTTATCAAATGAGAGTCTCTTCCTCTTCAAAAATGAGAGATTCAATATCTTCTTTCAAAATTGAGGGTCCTTTTCAAAATGGGAAATAAAATGGTACATATAGGATGAGAGAGAGAGAGAGAGAGAGAGAGAGAGAGAGAGAGAGAGAGAGAGAGAGAGAGAGAGAGAGAGAGAGAGAGAGAGAGAGAGAGAGAGAGAGAGAGAGAGAGAGAGAGAGAGAGAGAGAGAGAGAGAGAGAGAGAGAGAGAGAGGAAACATGCAATCCAAAATCAATAAATGAGTTACCACCACTTGTATGAAATTTCAAATAATTTTTGATTAATTAGGACCAATCCTTCATCAACAAATTGACCTTCATTTACTCTAAATAGTCTTTAGGTTCTCTCATTAGCTTATAAATATGGTAGAAGACAAGAATTTGTTGAGGATGATGAATCATGATCTTATCAAGAAGGGAAAATATTTAAAGGCTTTGAAAAAGAATTGAATGTTTTGTCTACACTCTCTACTCCCCAAATCTCTCTCTAGAATTTCTATGGCATCATCCACTTGCCTTCACTATAAATACAAAATACTCATATCCATGGACCTAACATAACCATGACTATGTATGATTTAAGTGATGTAGGTATCTATTTGTTGAGGATATGACCATGTCAAAAGATAAGCCACTTCTTTTCATAATCACAACTATGATCCTACTTCAAAACCTTAACACAAGTCTACTACAGATGAAACCCAATCCCATTTATTGGTTTTCATATAGTCATCATTTCAATGAGGATATAGCATATGATAAGTCTCATTATTTATCTCCATTAGGTTTAAATAAACATATTCTACCTCTAAACATTATGGAAGCCAAGAACTCATTATACACATGGATTCCTTTCAAAGAATGATGAACACAATTGTTAAACAACATTGCAACCTTAGAAAACAAGTCTTATGAGTTATAAATCTTCAAACCATAGGTCCAAACTAAGATTTAATGATGGCCCTTGAACTTAAAATGTCTACTTTGGCTTGAACTAAATCATATTTGGATCCCATCTATATGAATTCACCCATCTAAGTCCATAAAATATTTTGATATAACATACCTACCTATGTGGCATCCTTGCCATGTTGTTTATCATATTTAAAAATATGACCATCATGAATTTAGACATGTGTCACCATCTTATGCCTCAAATAAATTAATTGAATTTGATCTATAAATATTTGATTTTGGCTTCCAAAATTATGGCACTTGGAAACCCCACATTCAATCTATGGATCTTACTACCAATCTTCATCTAGTTACCACTTTTACACCATGTGGTGGCATTACACCAAATCTAGTCTCATTAGCCTTTTGACCTTATTTTCACCATAAATATCCTTTAAATAGTTTATTTTAGTCCATTTATATTTGATTTGTAAGATAAAATTTACATCATTGATCCTTTGATTCACTATGATCATGATACTTGTCACCATTACATTCCATGTGAGGATCCTCTGACTTGTTGACCTCATGCTCACCATTAGATCTGATTTATCATGATTTAATGCATGTTTTTGATATATATTGATCAATCAAGTGATATTTTGAAACTTGGAAGGCCCACATTCAACCTCAGGATCATTTGAATATTTTTGAACCCAAATGACTACTTCCCATGGCTTTAAATTAACATCCCCAGACACATCCCACACTAGTAGATCATTTTTACAAGATTATATCTTGAGATAAATATCATCAAGACACAAAATTTTTAGGGTACATTCAAGGCATGAAAATCATTATTTCCATGTAGTCCTTTGACTTGGAGATGCCTCCCAAGTACACTTATTAAATGTACAACCAAACTGACCTATTCATTCATGCATGATGTGCCAAGATGGTTTGGTTATTATAGGCTTATGCTCATTATATTTTGACCTATAAAGGATATAATAAACCTTTAAGATTTTTTAGAAAACCCCATTCATGCTCCTGAGTGCTCACATACCATGGAAACCTACAGGATTCTTCACTTGCAATTTTATATCTATTTCCAAACCTTACGACTTGTTTAAAGTGTTTCAAAAGCTTACAAGTGACACATGATCTTCATATTCAACCATTGGATTAATTTAATCAACAAGAACTCTACTCAAGATCTCAATTTACTCTAGGACCTCTCTAAAATACTACATTGCATCCATCTAGGACTATTTTACTAAAATTTGTCTATTTTAAGTCTAAAATAATAGAGAAGAATGATAGGGATAAGTAATTAGAATGAATTGGGATTGGTTTACATGCCATATCCATATGTTTTGAGCACTCTTATTCAGCTAGGGAAGAATACCTATAAGTAATAAAGCACTACCACAAAATTTTTGTTAGTAAATAAATGAGTGGGCTGCCAAGCTAGATGCTTGTTCTAAGAAGTGTCAAAATTCTTTAGAGATGGCAGTCCACTTTTTAGAGACAAAAGAGTAATAAATAACTAAAAGAGAGGTAAAAAGAGATTGAAAGAGAGATAATGTTACCATTATTTTCAAATTGAGTGCATAAAAATTTAACAGAGTATAAGTGGTATATTCTATTTGTATTTTAGAAGGTATTTGGGTATGTTTTGGAAAGGTTAGGAAATCCACAGTCACCGACATCGGTAAGGAAGTGACCAATATCAGTTATGCTATCAAGGTTGGTGGGTGAAGGTGACTGATGTTGATTAGGATGTTGAGTTTGATAGGGGAAATAGTTACCTAGTAGTTTGTATAAGGCTTTTCCAAGTCTAGGAAATGGTTTTGGTTAGGTTTGGGAGGTTAGAGAGAGTTGTGAGAGAGAGAGTATGGTTTAGATGGATCTAGGTAGAAGTTTGGTGTCTCAGGTCAAGGGGAAATAAGTAGGGAAGCTTTATAACTTCCTCATGGGGGTTCAGTCAAGAATGTGTAAAGTAATGAATAGTAGATGTAAAGTGATAACAAAGTAACTACTTAAAAGACATATATAATAAGAGATATACATAGCTATAGTGGTGACAAAATGATAAGTGTTATATGGATGGCTCCTATCAAGTAGTATGAACTAGTGCCCTGAATAGAGAAAATAAGCAAGAGCTAATGGTCCTTAAGAGCTTGGTTCCTAATCTAGATTAACTTAACAAGATAATAGTAAGCCATGATGTATAAAGTTAAATGCTAAAAGCTTGGATGAAAATAAGGAGTCTTCTTTATTTGTGTTGACCTAAACATAAGGTTAGAATTTAGCTTATATAATTAATTTGGTGATCCCATCGACATCAATCATGGGCTAACTGATGTTGACAACCTTAGAATAGGTAAAACTACTATTTTTAGCTAGTTTTCTATTACTCCTCATACCAAGTGTGGCACCCATTATAAAATGGTAAAAATAAGAGGTTAAGAAGGATGAAGTTGGTTAGGAATTCAATTTTGAGGTGAGAATAAGTCTTGGGTAGTTAGGATAAGGGGACTAAGTCTTGAGGTGACTTACTAGGTGAGAATTAGTCTTAGGATGAGGTGGCCTGGTAAGGTGGAAAAAATGGTTTTTAATTAACTTAATTAAGTATTTTAAATTAATTAATGTGTGAGGGGTAAAATCATGGGTTAGGGAGGCTAATTGTTATTATTGGAAAAATGGGCTAAAGGGGGGTTTTGACATAGGTAGTTATGCACATGTGTGTGATGTAATTTTGGTGTCTACATTTGCCCCTTTTTATCTTATAAATTACACTAACAAGTTTGGAAGATAAAAACATGAGTTAGATACTCCAAGTATTGGATGAGGTATCCCCCCTTAAAATGGGAACTGATGGAGGAGAAATTAGAATTAGGTATCATTTTGATAAGAAGTGAATGTAGTGAATGGAAAAGAACTTGATAAAACTTCATGTGCATATACTACTATGAGCTATAGTCGATAAAGTCAAGAACTGGTAAGGTTGAGGAGGACTCAGATAGAAATAACCAAAACATAACTTGTAAGTGATAGATGATAGGTCAAAATAATCAAAGTTGTAGCTCCAATGGTTTATGTGTCCTAGGTATCTAAGGTAAGAAGTGCTCTTGAGAAACACAAAAGGGTTGTAGGTGATAGGATGAGCTTGGTTTCCATCTAAAATAACTAATATACATGTATGTGTATAATAGCCAACTATAACATAATAACATAAGCGGTCAAGACAAGAAATGCAAGGTTAGTGTAAAAGGGTCAATGAGCGAGGAGATATTCATTATCTTCAAGCAAAGTCATTATGGGTGGGGATTTATGTGATCTCCAAGTTGGTGGTCATGGTCAAGGAGATATACATGATCTCCAAATTTCCCTAGATTATGGGTAAAGTCTAAAAAGTTGGGGTGGTTATTGGAAACACTAATTCAATGATGCCAACATCAATCAAATCACTATTGTCGATGGTAAATAGTGTTGACATCAGTGGGTTAGGGAAAATTTGTCGATATTAGTGGGCTTAAGTGTTGAAATTAGTCAACTAGGTTAAGGATGCTAACGTTGGTAGCCAACCATACCTAAAAAAAGGGGTTTTGGAAGCTAACCAAAATCATTTGCAACTTTTGATTGGAGAAAATAGAGATCTAACTATGATTGATATTTGCATACCACCATAAGAGCCAACTATGACAATTTAGAAGAGATAGAGAGATGAGGTAAGAGTCTCTATGATTTGGTTTTGAATGTGAATTGGTTAATTTGTTGTGTTTGTTTAATTTGAGATTTGGGGGGGGGGGAGAAAATGTTAGTAGAGGGGTAAGAAATGGGGTGGGGTAGGTTTTAGGTAAGTTGGGAGAGATTTGGAGTAGATTTTAGTTGAAAATTTATATTTTTTGGGATAGGTCATTCAGCCCTAGGGTTGAACCAGTCACCAATCTTGATGGGGTTTGCTGATGTCAACCAACACAACATTAATGTCATCAAGTTTCTACCGATGTCAAATAACACCAAACATTGATGTTATCATTAAAACTAATGTTAGTGACTATGAGGAACTATAAAATAGGATAAAGGGTTAGTTTATATCTCTAATTAAAGTAGTCCACTAACCTAATGGTCGAGCTAGCCTCAAAAAACCATATGTCGATTGAGTGTTGCCTACATAGCCTAATTAAGGGCCTCAAGCTAATATAGTTCTCCCAAAGCCTATGGAAAGAGATCTAAGGTATGGTTAAAAGTGTGTTAGGGGAAATGGGTAAAAAAGGTAGGTTGAGATAGGTCAAGAGGTATAGTGCTTAAAATATAGGGCATAGGGTTAAGGGTCAGGGATATAGGTCATGAGGCCTAGAGTTGTGATAGGTAGTTAGGCCTAGGGAAAAGAGAGAGAAGAAGTGAAGCCTAGTGTAGAGAGAGAAAAGGTAGTTAAGTTAAGGGTAGAGAGAGAGAGGTAGTGAAGCCTAGGGTAGAGAGAAGAGAGTAGGGTAGTTAGTTAGGTGGGTATATGGCTGAACTAACCTTAGAAGACCTTGTGTTGATTGAGTGTTACCTAAAAGCCTGGTAGAGGGCCTTAGACTAATGTAGTTCTCCCAAAGAGAAGGGAAAAGGGTGGTGATAGATTATATTATAAATTATGTGACTTGAGTTATGTGTGTATGGATATAAATGAGGCTAGAGTTAACATTGTGGGATCACCTATCAAGGCTGCTGACATGGATAAGGAGGGATGTCAACCTAGATGAGTGGGAGAACATGGTAGCTATGGGGTTAAGAGGAGTGTGATGATATTGTAGAGTCACCTGAGATGTAAGCCTGATGATATCATTGATCGAAAGGTGGGATCACACCACCAACACCTTCCATCTATCAACCAAAGAGTTGATAGTGACCTAGGAGGATGTATATAGGATATTATAATTACCACTCTAGGGTGAGGAGATTTTCTAATTCTCAAGAGAGGAGAATGATATACACATGATAACATTATATGGAAAGCATATTAGTGAGGTGACTTATCATTTAACAAGTTCACCTATGAGCCACTATATATGGCTGATGAGGAGCAACATCGATTGAGCATCCTGATGATGATAGGGATCATAGTGTATGTATTACTAGATATAGATGGTGGTAAATCTCCAATTACATTGATGGGTGTGCTAGCGTAGATGGTTGAGTAATAGACTATTTTTGCATGGGGACTAGTGTTTTTGGTTTAGTTATATAGAGAACTATGAGGTTTGAGACTATGAGAGTGGTATAGTTTATGTGTTGTCCATTTACTACACTATTGGGCATACAAGCATATCATGGTGACATGACAATTGGGGTTACCTACTATGATTCTAGCTAGTTTCAGGGTGGGTTTTAGGTTGTGGAGGGATGGTATGGCATAGACCTAAGTAGATGATGTAGTGCATGAAATTGCTTATTATAGGTGCATTATTGAGGGTTTGATCCCTATAGATATTTTGTGGAGATCTTACCTAACATACCCCATATATAGAGGATAGGCCAATAGCTGGTTGGATTATAGAGTTAATTATGGGTTAGGGGGAGATGATTCAGTGAGTTAGAGATGATACCTATGGCATGGGTCAGGAGGTAGTTTGACCTTTTATAAGATGTACCACCTACCTTCCTTTGATATAGGAGGGATGATATAGAGGCACCCCTACCTTTGCCTCAGGAGATATATGGGCCAAATTTTGAGGAACTACCAATAGGGTTGGGCATAGTTGATCTAGGGTGTATAATGGAATATATGTCTTTGTGGGTAGGTTTACATCCCATGATTGAGGTCAAGAGGCCACTAATAGATTTATAGGGGTTGTTGAGAGAGAGAGAGAAAGAGATGCAACTGTATAGGAATGAGATGCAATAGTTTAGGCTAGAGATGTAATGCAGGCATAGGTATTAGCCTTACAAGGATAGGTGGAGACATTATAGGGCTAGGTGGGGGAATTATAGGGCTAGGTTGGGGTGCTACAGGGCTAGGTTAGGGTGTTATAGGGTTAGGTTATTAAACTAACAATAAAGAGGGATAGTTTGAGAGTAGTGGTTTAGGCTACTCCTCCTCCACCACCACAAGGACTAGTATAGATCAAGCCTTTAGTCAGTGTGATGGGACCACCATAAATTGTATCTCTAGTGAGATATACTACTACCCTAGATGAGATTACCTATTATGAGAGGTCCATCAAGGAGTTCTTATAGATTTAGAGGTATTCCATGTTTAGAGAGTAGGATAGATTTATGTCACATGCCATAGCTTCTTGCTCATCTAGACATAGATGAGTAGAGACTGGTGATGACACTATTTTTTCATGACCATGTGGAGAACCTCAAGGACACTGAGTTCTAGAGTTTGCTTTTCTTGGTTATATAGGTTATATACACACCAAATTGTGAGCCAAAGATGAGAGATGTATATTTTGAGAGAGAGATGATATTGCAATGATGTATCGATGTACATGTATATTGATCACATATATATGAGATGTATATTTATTATGACTTTGAGATGCATTTATGATGTTGATGTGGATAGTTATTTTTATGTTATGTTAATTTGAGCATGTTAGTTGAGTTATACTAGAATTTCCCATATATGTGATGGTATATGCATAGTTGGTTTGTTAGCTTCATCTTAGCATTTTTACATATTTGTGATGGTGTATGCTTAAAATTAATAGGTTGATTATGCAATTTTATTTTAGCATTTTTCCATATTTTTGATGGTGTATGCTTAAAATAAATATAGTAGGCTTGATAGTGCTTATATAATATTTTCATCTAAGTATAGAGATAAACATGTGATTTGGATGGGAAAATAAAGAGGTAGGATGTTCATGTATTGGCAAAGACTATAATCATAACATAAATAAGCTCAAGAATATGATCATCTTTCATGTTTTGAATCATTGGACCATTTTATTTGTTAGAGAAGTATCATGTTCACCTTGTGTTAAGGGAGTTCAAAGTCCCTTAAAAGAGTATGAGGGAAAAAAGGGTAACTGAGTGAAAGTGTTTGATTTAGCGTAACCTTCCAAGTGGGGATGATATGCCCCTATTGGGGGTGACTAAAGAGATACTATATTCAAATCCATGACTTAAAGCTTTTGTTTGTTGTGTAAGCTAATCAATATGGGAAGCCTACAATGGGATTGTGTGTGTAGAGATCGTATGAAGCTAATCAATATGAGAAGCTTTTCATTTGTATTCTCCCTTTGAGAACAAAGCTTTGGCCTAGCCATCATTCAAGGAAGTGGTCTAAGCATTTATTTTTTATTTATAAATAGCTATCCTTCAAGGGAGTAGTGTATTGATATTAGATAAGAGGAAGTTGCGTAGCCCTCCTTTAAGGGAATACTTTACATTGAGAAATAGGACCTTAGAGATTAAAACTTGTCTACATATCCCATTTTTTTGCTTTTAGTCATGGACAAGTCTATAGAGACTTAGGAGTTTTCCACTTTGAGGTAAAAACCATAACACCTCCTAAGTTAACTAAGTGAGTAGAAGTAAGGGTTAAGAGGAAGGGAAATGAATGTAATAGGGGTGCTCAAGAGATGAGCTCAAGTTAGACACATGGTGAAGAGATTCTTATCTAACAAAAGAATGGTTTTAGGTGTAAGGAATTTAAAGGTTTAGGTTTTGGCCTTGCATCAAGAGAAGATAAGTGATAAGTTCTTGAGCCATACTTGTGAGTTATGATTTGGGTCCAAGCCAATTAGGAGCAAACATACCTCATTTGCTTTTTTGCATGTTCATCACATGTTTATTTTATTTTAAGATGAGATCTCCATTATTAAAATCTCACTCTTTGAGGTTTTTATTAGAAGTACATTTGATACCTTCTTGATAGATTTGGAGGTGGTTGAGGGTTATGAGATGATGCTCATCAAGTAACTCGAGTTGAGCCAAACGTTCTTGGTAAAATTCATTTTTAATAAGTATGTCTTTTAGAGAAATGTAAAGAGAAGGAATCTAGACCTTAAGAGGCAATACAACTTCCATCCCATATACCAAAGAAAAAGGTGTAACACCTATAGGGGTTCAAACGCTAGTGTGGTAATCCCATAAAGCAAAAGGAATGTGTGTGTGCCAATATTTGTTCATATCATTGACTACCTTCATCAAAATTCTTGTCAATGTTTTGTTAGAAGCTTTTGCCTATCCATTTGCTTGTGGATAGTATGGTGATGAGAAGCTTAATTTAATTCTAAATGTATCACAAATACTTTAGATAGTCTTATTTTTGAAAGATTTATCATTATCTATTATAATTTAATGGGGGACACCAAAATGATAGATGATGTGATGGTTGATAAAGTTAACAATTTTGTTATCCTTAGTGGAGATGAGAAAAATGGCCTTGACCCACTTGGTGAAGTATTCAGTCGAAGTAATGATAAAATAATGATATAGGGAGGAATGAGGGTTAATCTTATCAATTAAATCTAAGCCCCATTGGGAGAAGGGCCAAAACTCTTTGGTGACTTATAATGCATGACTTAGAACATGAAAGAGGTTATCATGTTTTTGACATTTAATGTAACAAAAAATGTAATCAACATAATTTTGATGGAGTGGGGGCAAATAATAGCCAAGTCAAAGGATACGATTGGTAACTATGTGATCATTGAAATTCCTACCACAAATCCCATCATAGACCTCCTTAATAGTGAAGGGAATCTCAGTACTAGTGAGGCATCTAAGAAGGAGACCATCAAAACCTCATTTGTAGAGAAGTCACCCTAACATAGTATAATGAATGACATATTTTATAAAGGTGCATCTCTCATTATTGGAGAGATCAGAAGGGGTAATAGAAAAGGAAAGGTAATCCATGAGTTTCTTGTACCATAATTCATGTGGGTTGGATGTTACATTTATAATAAAGAGGATGTTAGTTGATACATAGAAGGGTAATGTTAAGCGATACACGGTGACATAGATTTTCAAGGAAGAGGATGAAGAGGGTATGTGTGAGGTAAGTGAATCCATTATGTTAGAAAATGTATTTATAGATTGAGGAACAATTTATAAAAGATAAGAGTCAAATGATCCTAAGAGTGTATCTACATGATGTTTGTACTACTGTAAATTTTTTTTTTGCATAGGTAGGAACCATTAACTTGATTACCCAATAAATGAGAATCACTAAAAATGGTTATGGATTTGACACCTAAGAAAATATCCATTTGAATCCCCAAGATCAAAACCTCATATTTATCCATATTATTAGTTCATTCAAAATCTAGTTTAAATGACAAAGGCATAGGCTCACCATCTAGAAGAATAAGAATTACTCTTTCACCCCCATCATATTGAAATTTAGACCCATTGAATAACATCACCATTTGATAGGAGATATCATTGGTGGAGAGCGTTATGATGGATTCATTAGGGAATTTGAGGTTTGAAGGTTGGTTGTCAGGCAAAGGGGTGGTAGCTAACTAGTTAGTGATTGTTTACCCCTTAATAGACTTTGGTTGAATAAACTCTAAGTCAAATTCAGCAAGGAGCATGAGCCACTGAGCTACACATTGGTTGTAATATGGATTAGAATGCATTTATTTGAAGGGATCAGTATGGGTGACCACATAGGTTTTGTGATTTAAGAGATAATGGCAAAGCTTGGAGGATAAAAATACCAATGTGAGGTAAAGTTTTTTATATAGGTATATCAAGTCTCACAATCAATAAGTGTGTATCTTATGTAGTAAACCACCTATTCTTGATGTTGGTCATCTTGATGTGTAATCATATCACCCAAAGAATGGTTTATTACATAGATGTATAGGTAGAAAGACTGATTTTCCTTAGGTGGAATAAGAACTGGTGGGAAAAGGAAATATTGTTTGAGTGCATCAAAATATTCTTGGAAATCTATATTCCAATGGAAAAAAAACATCCTTTTTGAGGAGATGGTGAAAGGGTTGGCAATGATCTAAAAACTAGGAGATGAAGTGGAAAATTGATTGAAGTTTTTCTTACATGCTACAAAGTTATTTGATATTATTAGGTGGAGGCATCTGTAGGATTGCTCTAACCTTATCAAGGTTGACTTCAATACCATGGAGAGAAATGATAAAACCTAAAACCTTACCAAAAATAACACCAAAGATACATTTCTTTGGGTTTAGTAAAAAATTATATTAGAGGAGATGAGAAAATATGGTTTTGAGAATCATCAAGTGATCTTAGCAATGTTTAGACTTTCCAAGTAAGTCATCCATGTAATCTTCCATAATTTTTTGTAAGATATCATGGAATATGTACATCATAACATGTTGATAAATTATGCTAGCATTATTTAGATCAAATGGTATGACCTGATAATAGAAAGTTCTCCATGGGCTAATGAAGGTTGTCTTGTGTTGATCCTTAGGAGAAACCAAGATTTGATTATATCTATAAAACCCATCCATAAGTGATAACATCTCATGGTTGGCTATTAGATCAACAAGTTGGTCAATACTTGGCAATGGGAAGTCATATTTTGGATAAGTGAGGTTTAAGTAATGATAGTCAGTGTAAATGCAAATTCCCTTGGTCTCTTTTATGATAGGAACAATATTTTAAATCCATTTTGGGTAGTTGATATGTTAGATAAAGTTAATATAAAGGAGTTGTTGGAGCTCTTCTTTGATAATGAGAGAAATATGAGGATGCATCTTACAAAGCTTTTACTTAACAGGTTTAGCATCTTTATTAGTGATAATGTTATGGGTGATGATAGGGGGTTCAATACCAAGCATGTCATTATAAGACCAAGTAAAGGATTTGCTATGTTTATTAAGAAAAGTGGCATAATTAGCTTACTCAGAGGAATCTAGATATTGGCCAATCTTGAGGATGTAAGGGTTATCATGATAGGGTAGATTGATGTCAATGGTTGATTCATTTAACATAGCTTGTGTTTCAAATGGGAGTGATAATTGGATATAAGAATCATCCATACCCATATATGTGAAAATCTCATCATCATCTTGGCATTGGATAGTGTTAATAGTGGGAGAGTCTTCATCAATTATTTTGGGGTGAATGAGAGGAAGGGACCTTGTTTCCTTACCCTAGTGATAGGTGAGAGGCCCAAAATGAATGTGATTTATTGAAAAAAAATTAGGAGGTATAGATACCTTTTATTTTGTAGGTGATGGTGGAGAAGAAGGTGGACAAGGAGAGATTGGTTCTTCAATAATTAGTACATGGGAAGTTTTAGTGAGTTTACTTGGTTTGTCATATCCCACCCCATGCCTCTTTTTGGAATTTTCAATGGTTGTGCTACTAGGATATTAAATATGCATATGGACACCATGCTCATATCGAGCTAAAAAAAATATATTATAGGCATGCCTATAAAGATAGGTGTGAGCAAAAATAGGGTTGCTCAAGAAAGAGAAGTCAAAGGTAAATAGTTGTGGCTAAGAAGATGGATTGCTGATAGTGGGAGCTTGATTAATTCCCCTATATGTGAAATTATTTTCAAGGTTAGGGGGCCCATAAGGGATAACCATCCCAATACGAGGATAATAATTGTGGTGCATGTGAAGCTTTCCATACTCTTGTGGAGTATAGAACATGTCAAGCATCATTAAATGATATTTATCAATTGACAAATGTTGAAAAGTTTCCTCCATGGGATCCTTGTCTAGAATTTATGTTGTTAGTATCTATGTAATCGAGGGAGTGGATCTTGTGGAAGCTTCAAAATTATGATGCAGGGAAGATGATGTTTTCAATGGAATGAGAATATCATTTGGATTATATGTCATGTTACATTTTAAATGGAGGTGGGTCAACGGTTATAACATGCACTTGCCCATCGTGTTCAAACTTGACACAGTAGTGTAAAGTTGAGGGTACACATGCCATAACACATATCCAAGGTCATACAAGCATGATGTTATATTGGAACTCTCCTTATAAAACATAGAATATCTTAGGAATTGTGAAAGGACCTACATGGATATGTAAGACAATAGTGCCCACCGTAATAGTTGTGGTATCATTAAAGGAGGAAAGTATTGCATCAGTTTGAAACATGCAATTATTAGGAAGAGCTAGCTATTTTATACATTGGTGGAGATAATATTAATGCTAGCTCCCCCATCTATCATGAATCTCTTGACATGAGTTTGATAAATATATGTGGTAATAAAAGGGGTAGAATCTTGATCTTCAGGGTGTTGAAGTAGAATTTTTGAATTATTGAAATAAATTAGGGAGATGGAATTAAGGGAGCTAACCAAAGCTACAAGAGGTTGGGGATCATTAGTTTGTACCTCAATCAATTACAAGGCACTAATCAAAGCTTGAAAATGTTGGGATGAGTTTTGGATTAAATCATACAAGGACATTTTCACAGGAGTTTGGTGAAGTTGTTTCACCATAAACCTTTGAATAACATTCAAAGATGTTAGTTTAGGGACACCCAAGATGGAGATCTTAGGTTTAGGAGGAGGAGTGTCTTTAGTGAAGGGATGAGCCTAGGGAGCAGTGACCTTTTATTTACCTTTATCCTTTTGGTTTTATGACTATGTGGCCACATTAACTATGTTGATCTAAAATATAGGTGAATGATTTGGAAAAGGGGGTATGACCACATATTTGGGTTTGAATTTAGGTAGAACACTAGGAGGCATTATGGATGACATAGGTGGAATAATGAGAAGGTTAATAAGAGTATCATCAAAGAGAGTATTGACATCAAAATGTTATTAAATGATTGTTGTGAGGGATTTATAACTCTCAATATCGTGTCTAGGTGAATGATGATATAGACACACTTGTGTATCATTAAACCAAGATGGATTCATTCCAAGAGGACTATAGGTTTTAATGGGTGGAAGAGTTATTATATAATATTTCAACAAATGACATAGGAAAAGGCTCTAAGATCCTATGGGTGGGCTCACACTTGTTATGGTAATAAGAGTGGAGACCTTATTTTGTTTAGGAGTCACATATGTGACTTTACATGGTTCATTTTTTGGTGGTGGTGGAGTTACATGTTTTACTAACACTTTATTAGTATTAAGTATCATGGTGTTAGATGTGAAAGGCCTACCAAGTGGAAAAGGTAGTAGTGGAGGTAACTTAAGATTTTATTTTGCTTGGGTTGGCAATACTCCAACTAAAGTAGAGGGGTGTGGTCCTAAAATTTATGGTAAATATGAGGGTTGAAGAGGGAAGGATCAATGAGATCTAAGAAGCTTAATATTTTCCTATAGTTTAGCCTATGAAATTATAACTTGTGGTTAAGGATTTAAATCTAATTTCACCTATGGATGAATTAAATTAGAGACCAGGTGTATGCCTAAAGGCCTAATCTAATTGAATGTGGTAAATGCCTATGAGGGTGAGGGTTCTTACATAGATAGATGAGCTTCTGGTGAAGAAGCTCTAGCTTTTTCAAAGACTTTGGGGTAAAGGGTAGTGAGAGGGTTGGTGATAAAATTTGACACTCATTGTGTTGGATAAGTAGTTTTAAGTTGGCCCCAAAATGTTACATGATCTAGCTTCATAGAGTCAAGAAATTCTAGACTTTTCACCAACTATGAGAAGGGTTTAGATGAAGTTGATGTAGACCTTATGGTTTTATTTAAAAGGTTGAAGTGTTTGCAAAAGAGGGAAATTGTTGGTCTTTGATACTTCGAGACAAAGATGAGAAAGAACCGCAATGAGGTCTTCTTTGATTGAGACAAGAAAAGAGGAATTGTACTCCATGGGTGGAGGAGAGGTAGGTGAAGAGGCTTCCTCAAGGGGGTAAAACATAGATATATTGCTCCCTCAACATGAGGGTAAGGAATAGGTAAAGTATTATCCTCCATAGGTAAAAGAAATGGTAAGAGTGGTATAATTCGAGTAGGCACAATAGGTCTCTCATCTAATGTGAGAGTAGATAAAATTGACTCCTTTAGGTGTAAAGGTGGAGTGGATGGGGTAATACTCTCTATCATTGGAAGAAAGGTAGGAAAATAAGTTTACTTAAGAGGGTGTAACATAGGAATGATTTTCCCTTCAACATGTGGTTGAGGAATGAGCAGGGCATGGTTTTTAAATGGTAAGAGGATAGGTAATATTAATGCAAAGGGAAGTGGCAATACTGGCTCCTTTGGTGGTAAAAGAAGTGGTAAAGGAGGCTATTCCTCATGTGGGAGTCAAATAGGTGAAATAGGATCTTATACTTGGGGAGGAAGAATGGGCAAAATAAATGCCATTGGCTATGGGGGAGGAGTCGATAAAATAGGTACCTCTTGTTAAGGGGAAGGTTGAACTAGAGGTAAAGAAAAGACCATATTAACCATATGGATATTATGATCACTTAAGTTAGTTATGGTATAAAACATATTTTTATTGGGTGAATGGCTATAAAAAAGGGTGTTTGAACACATCCATACTTTTATTAAGGGGTGCATTAGGATTATACAAGATGATATCACCTCTATCAAGCATGTCTTGAACAATGTTTTTGAATGTCTTACAATTATGAAAATTGTGGACTTTAACTTGATTGTAGCTATAAAACTCATCTTCCTTGTACCAAGTTGGAATAGGATGGGAGTGGTCAAACTATAGAGGAGGTCTTATTTAAGGAAGGGTTATGACACCTTGTTGCAATAGTTTTTCCAAAATAGATGTATATGACTCCCCAATGGGAGTGTATTGCCTTTGTTCATATCATTATTGGAATTGCTTGGTTAGATTTTAGGAAGTCAAGGAATAAGATTGGGTTGTGGTTATGGAAGAATATAACTTAATGACAACCATGTTAGCAAAGCCTTTATAGATTTGGTTAGAAGGAGAATTTTTAGAAGATGAGTCATTCAATTTATAATTGGGGTTATTACTACACAACTTGACTCTGCCTTCATCTATAACATGAATCTTGTGTTTCTATACCATTGTAAAGGCCTCATAAAATGTGTAGAAAGTTTATACCTACAGTGTGGATGAGATGTGCTTAGCACATGCCCTTGAAAATAAATTAATAAACTAAAGCTAGAGTAAGGATAAGGAGAGTTGATTGATCAAGCCTCTCCAATGAGTGAGAAAATCTGTAATAGACTCATCATCAAATTGTCTAATAGAATAAAGGTCTATAATAGAAACCTTTTTAGAAATTTTAATAGAGAAATGGTCTAGGAATATTTCTGCAAGTTGGATAAATGAGAAAATGGAGTGATAAGTTATAGAGCTATACCAATCCAAGGTAGCATCTAAAAGGGACATAGGGAAAGTGTGAAGTAATAACGTATCATCATGCCTTATTAAATAAAAATCATGTCTAAATGCTCATAAATTCTATTTTGGGTCCTATTTACTCTAGAAATGAGTAAATTTGGGGAGTTCCCATTGGCTTGGATAAGGGTTAATAAGCATAGAAGGATGGATGGGTTCATTGCATATATGATCATAAGATAATACATTTTTTAAACCAAAAATGGATGTCTCTAGATTAGACATCTTGTCCATCAGTATCTTGATGACGTTTGGAGGGGGATTAGTCTAGGAAATTCCTCCTAAGTTATATGGAACCTAATAGGAAGTAAAGGGAGCATATGACATAGCTTTTTGAAGTTGTGTTGGGAAAACATAAGGATAATGAGTCATAGGCTAGGGGTAAAAAGAAAAGGGGCTTGTCCTATTGGGTTAGAGATTATGTTTTGGTTGGATGTTGCTATTATAGGTTGGGTTATTGGCATGGTTAAACTAGATGAAGTGTGAGTCATAACTCAGGTAATTATAGGCATGAGAGTATATGGAATAGGTACCACTAAATTTTGGAATGGGTTGAGACTTGACTGAAGTGGTTGTGGTTGTGAAAGTAGAGAAGTCATACAAGGATTTAGGTGAGATTGGGCAGTTGGTGATAATAAACTTTGGACATTATTTATGGTTGGGTTACTTGTCGATGGGGTGGCTTGAGTAACCATGGGGAAAATAGTGGAGGTGGTTGAAACTAATTTGTCTCCATTAGAGAGGTTGGCATACCATAGATTGGGTCATCTGAAGAATTACAGATTTGGTTCATGGCAAGGTAATATTGAATGGCTAAGATATCGAGATCAAGAAATTTAGTAAATTCTTGATCTCCTTTAGGCATAATGGGAATTTGGTTAGGGTTGGGAGTATGCTTTGTATCTAAAGTATGCTCTATGATAGACTCATCAACAAGAGGGGAAGGTGTAAGTGGTTGCTGGCTTACATAACTAGCAAGAATTTTGGCTTGAGCTCATGTCATTACCATGCAATAAGAAGTATAACTAGTCTTACTACTCTATATTAGTGATAGAATAGGGAAAAAGTAGGTTTGGGTGAAGATAAGTGGGTTGTTTTAGCATACTATTTTGAGCAAATCAAAATTACATAGTCATCAATGTTGGTCATTAGACCGATGTCAATAGTAAAATTTTGCTGACATTAGTGGGATTAATCGATGTTAGTAGCTAAAGTCTACCAATGTCAGTATAGTTAACTGATGTCAGTCACTATGATATCATGGGAGAAGGAAAATCCAATGTTTTAGAAATACAAAAGTAGAATCTAGGTAAAATAGAGGATGGAATGGGTCTGTGTAAGAAGGAAGAACACTTAGAAAACCTAATATAATAGGTTATACAAACTAAGAATTAAAAATAGTGTTATTTTTATGAATCAATAGGAAAACATCCTTACCAAATCTAAAATATATAAGGCAACAAAAAAGTAGAAAAAAACATACATCCAACAACTATTAATTCCTACAAATTAATTTTAGTCTCGTGTTGGATTATGTCTTAATTATAAAGTGAGAAGAAAATTTGGTTGTTGAAGGTACTAAAAAGCAATCTAGAGCTCATTTTAGGCTACCTTTAGTGCTTAAGAGGAAATTTGTGTTAGACCAGGTATATAGATTTTTATAGGAGCTTGGTCTCTACACTTCATGGACCTGAAGCCAAGCCAGACCACTTAGCTAAAATATACCTTTTACCTAGAGTTTATACTATACCAAAGAACAAAGTGGGTTATCCCTTTAGTGGTGAAATCCAAGTAGGATAGCTGGATAGGGTAAGGTGATCCACCAGGTGATGAAATATTGATGGGCCTTTTCTCAGGTGATTTGAGATGTTTGTTTTTGTGAGTGTGATTTGGTTGTGTAACATAGGTGCACTACAATTCATTCATAATGCTTGTAATTAATTAGGTGAGCTAATATATGCAACAAACAAATAATGAAGTGCAATAAGTTTTAAACCTAAATCTAAAATGTTTAGATTCAAATGAAAATAAAGATGAAATAAGAGTAAAGAATGAAATTCACTATCCTAATTTGCATGAAAGAAGAAGTAAAGAATCTATTCTTTCAACTTGTAATAAAAATGATAAATTACTTTTAAAGGCAAAGAGCAAAGAAGAGAATTTTAGTTTAATGTTTTTAAATAGAAAACAAAATGTTAAATTTTTCATTTTAAGAGAGAAAAGATGGAAAAAGTGAAAGAAATGATTTTTTCACTATAATGCACCTATATGAATGCATAAAACAAGCAATGAAGTGAAGGAAAAATTCTAGGGTCCCACTAGGCATGCTAGAAATGTTTCACTAAAATTTCTCTATTTCAAGTCTAAAGAAAATAGAGAAGAATGATAGGGATAAGTGATTAGAATGAACTTGGATTGGTTTCAATACCATATTCATATGTTTTGATCACTCCTCTTTGGCTGGGGAGGACTACCTATAATTAAGAAAGCACTACCACAAAATGCTTGTTAGTAAATAAATAAGTGGGCTGCCAAGCTACATTCTTATTCTAGGAAGTGTCAAACTTCCTTAGAGATGATAGTCCACTTTTGAGAGATAAAAGAGTAATAAATAACTAAAAAAGAGGTAAAGAGAGAGTGAAAGAGAGATAATGTTACCATTATTCAGAACCTAAGTGTAGCAAAATGTAACAGAGTGCAAGTGGTATATTATGTTTGTATTTTAGAAGGTGTTTGGGTAGGTTTTGAAAAGGTTAAGAAATATATATTTATCAACATCGATAAGGAAGTGACTGATATCAATTATGCTGCCAAGGTCAATGGGTGAAGGTGATCGATGTCAGTTAGGCTGGTGAGGTTGGTAGTGGAAATAATTGCCCAAGAGATTGCAAAAGGATTTTTTAGGTCTAGGAAATGGTTTTAGTCAGGTCTGGGAGGTTAGAGAGAGTTATTTATGTGTGTGTGAGAGAGGGTATGGTTTATATGAATCTAGTTAGAGGTTTAGTGTGTCAGGTCAAGGGAAAACAAGTAGGGAAGCTTTATAACTCCCTCATGAGGGTTTGGTTAGGAATGTGTAAAGTAATGAATAGTAGATGTAAAGTGATAGTAAAGTAACTACTTAAAATACCTATAGAATAAGTGATATACTTAGCTATAGTAGTCACTGAATGATAAGTGCTAGATGGATGGTTCCTATTAGGTAGGCTGAATTGATGCTTTGAACAATAAAAATAATCAAGTGTTGTTGGTCCTCAAGAGCTTGGTTCTTAATCTAGATTGACTTACACAAGATAATAGTAAGTTAGGATGTCTAAAGTTTAATTTTGAGAGCTTGGAAGTAAATAATATTTTTTCTTGATTTCTACTAACCTAAACATAAGGTTGGAGTTTGGATTATATAATTGATGTCTATGATCCCACTGATGTTGGTCGTGGGTTGATCAACATCGATGGCCTTAGAATAGGTAAAACTACTATTTTTGGCTAGTTTTCTATTACTTCTCATGCCAAGTGTGGTACTCATTTAAAAATGGTAAAAATAAGAGGTTAAGAAGGACGTAGTTGGTTAGGAATTCTATTTTGAGTGAGAATAGGTCTTAAGTAGTTAGGATAAGGGGACTAAGTCTTAAGGTGACTCATCAAGTGAGAATCAGTCTTAGGATGAGGTGACCAAATAAGGTGGAAAAAGGGGTTTTTAATTAACTTAATTAATTATTTAAATATAATTAAATATGTGAGGGGTAAAATCATGGGTTAGGGAGGCTAATTTTTATTATTAAAAAAATGAGCTAAAGTGGGGTTTCAACGTAGGGAGTTATGCATGTGTGTGTGATGTAATTTTAGTGCCTACAAGGCCAAAGGTTCATATGTATGGAAATTTTGGCCAATAGTTTTCTCTCTTTTAAAGCATCTTAAATAAAAATTTGACAAAGGCAAAGCTTGTAGGGCTTTACAAGGATTGGAATCAGTACATAGTGATGTATCGAGGCCTTTTCCCACTCTATCTTTTATAATGGATAAGTACATTCTCACTTTCATTGATGATTTCTTGAGATATATATGGGTTTAGTTCATTAATCAAGAAATATGAAGTGCTTGAATATTTTCAAGACTTCAAGGCACTTGCTAAGAAATAATCAAAGAAATCCATCAAGGTTCTTTAAACTGACAATGGAGGTGAAAATTTCACCAATAGATTAGAGAAATTATGTAATATAAATGGGATTAATTTTAAGTGGAAAGATACTTATAGTCCTTCATATAATAGATTTTTATAATGAAAGAAGATATCCTTGGAAGATATGGTTAGTTGTATGATTCACTCTAAGTCCTTGTCACCTTAGTATTAGGATGAATCCATTAATTAGGTTTGTTATAATCAAAACATGGTTACTTATAAATATTTGAAAGGCATTACACCCTTGGAATCTTGGCATGGAATAAAACCTAATTACTTTAGGGTTTTTTAATCTCCAACTATGGTATATATATCAAAGAAGATACACCAAAATATAGAACCTTAATCCAATCCTTGCATCTTTGTAGGTTATCCAGATGGTGTAAAGGGGTACAACCTTATACATCTAACCATACATGAGTTTCTCATAGAGATAAGTGTTTACTTTCAATAGAGTCCCAAATAATCAACACTTAACACTTCTTCCCTTTCATTAGATTAAATTAGACTTAATGATTCTCATTCTGACTCAGATAACCTAGAGTAGGTTCATGAACCAAGATATTCTTATTTTTCTTCTAATTTTTACAATGGCAGAAGTGATGGGGAGTCTTCTACATCTACCTCTAATAATTTTTTATATGATGAGGATTTAACACTTACCTCACCCACTTCTAGGTTGTTTTAGGCTAGACAAACACTTTAAAGTGTAGGCACTTGGGTAGGGGATCCAACAAATGACAAACATACTTGGGAAGATTATAAGAGTTGTTCACATCCCTTATTTTCTTTAGTTTTAGATCCATAGACATTTTAAAAGGATTTAGGAATACATGAGTGGGATAGTACTATATATGAATAATATTATTTTTTAAACAAAAATCACACTTGTGATTTAACTTCAATTCTTAATGGAAGGAAGATAGTTTAATGTAGATGGATATATCAAGCCAAGTTTAAAGTAGAAGGGTTGGTCTATAAGCAAAAGGTGAGATTGGTTACCAAGGGTTTTTCATAGGTATGTAGCATTGACTACTTAGATACATTTTCACTATTACAAAGATGACTTTGATTTAACTCAAACTAGATATAACTACAACACACAATTGGGATGTGTGACAAATGGATGTGAAGAGTGCATTTCTACATGGAGACCTTGAGGAGGAAATCTACATGGAGAAACCACCTAGGTTTATTCAAGATTCATCCTTAGTTTTTAGATTTATAAAATCCATCTATGGCCTCAAATAGGCCCCTTAGGCTTGGTATGCCAAGATGGATTCTTTCTTCTTTCAATTCTCACTAGGTGTTATATATAACCCAATGTATACTTATTATGGAAGGATAATTATTTACTAATACTAGTCCTTTATGTTGATGATCTTTTGATCATCGATAATTCCTTGTCATCTATTATATTGATGAATATATCTTTACATGATAGATTTGATATGAAATACTTAGATATTATTCATTACTTTCTTGTCATCAATATTTCATAGTTTGACTCATGAATTTCACTTTCATAGACCAAGTACACTCTCAATCTTTTGGCTCGATTTCAAATGGATAAATGTAAACCATCTCTAACTCCATTTCTATCAGGAGTCAAACTTGAGGTTTAATGATCTACCCCTTCAGTTGATGCTACTCTATATTGACAACTTGTAGGTAGCCTTTTCTATCTAACCTATACCAAGCCTAATATTTTGTATGTAGTGGGACTTGTCTCTAGATTCATGCATGAATCCTATAAGCTACACTAAAAAATAAATAAGAGGATATTGCACTACATTAAAGGCTCTTACAGATTTTGGATTCATTACACATTTAACAAATAGGTTGATTTGATTGGTTTTATATATTTAGATTGGGTAGGCAATACTCAAAATTATAAGTCTAATTTAGGTTATATTTTTTCTTTGGGTTCTAGTCCAATTAGTTGGTCTAAAAAGAATAAAAATGTTATTACTATATCATCCATAAAAATAGAGTATCTGGGAGATGTTTTCATAAATATTAAATCTATTTGCCTTTAAGGGATTCTATTTGAGTTTGGAATTCCATTCAGGTAACCCATGCATTTTTCTAGGAGTTTATTCATGGCTAGGTCATCGACATGAGATCTTTATAGTCTTTAAATCAAGTTGTATATATCTTTACCAAACCCTTCACTGAGATTAATTTTATTCATATATGAGTTCTTCTTATGGTGTATTCTACATCAACAATAACATCATCTTTAGGGGGTCTTCTAGCCTCTTCTCTTCTTCCATGTCTATATTTTGGGGGGAATTTTTTCCTATGGATTTTCTACTTTTTTCTACTTTATGAGAGATTGTGTTATATATGGGTACCTCATCATGCCTATTTGTTAGGACCCATTTGTTTTTTAAACTACCTACCTAAGTTGCACTTATGGGGGGGGTGTTAGAGTAGGTTTTTTATTTTTCTCATATTTATTTATTATGAGATTTTCACCTTCTCTTGGAATTTTCCTACTTTTATGCAGAAGCTTGCTTATGTGTGTAGGTTGGCTAGGTGACTAGGAAGTAACTCCATTGAATAGATTTTTTGGGTATGTAAATTACTCATTTATTCTTATCCCTATCAACCACTTTTTGTGGAGGAGTTATTTGTATATTTTAGGAGTCTATTGACCACATTTTTGTTGAGGATTTACTTCCTTACTTTCCTATTTGTAGTAAACTCATTTGAGAGTTTTTAAACTTAATGAAAGATTTGGTTTTGCTCAACTTGATTTTTATCTTTTATAGTATTGAATTTGATTGATTTCATTTTTTATTCAATAACATTGTGGTGTGCACTAGATTCATCTCATGTGATCTCAACCTTTGCATTCATGTTATCTAGAATGAGTGACATTATCAATACCACCTAGATAAGAAAACCATCCCTTATTTTATTTATTTTTAAATAGATTCATGCTTAAATTATTAGGATAAAAATTACTTGGATTTAACTCTTAAGTGTTAAAATTGTCAAATTTCACTGTATCCCACTCTCATACATTAAAATATCCATTAATATTACAAGTGTTATGATAAATTTTAGTACCTCCATTTAAATATTTCAAATATACAAACATATGTCTATTATGAATTGTTCTACCATATCCTAAGTTTATATGGTGGAGGCCAAGTTTAATTCTTGATTTTTAAATTACATTTTTGATGATGTTTTAATATTTCATGTTTACTATTTATTAATTAATCATAAATATCACATTAACATGTTCAATGTAGCAATCAAATTCAATCTGTTATATTCATAACAAGTGATTATGAGTTAATATGCATGCTCATTTTTGAAATTGTATAAATAAAAAATTAAAATTTTGTTTGTGTGTCATAGTACATAAAGTTTTAGTGGTAAATACATGGATTCATTTTTCCAAATATATTATTATTAATTTAATTAGTCTTAGCCAATTCACATTATGACAAACAACTTATTCCTTGCTTATTTTATTCAAAAGTATTTACGATAGTTTCTAAGTCTCTTAATGAATTTTATACAAACTTTAAGACACTTATATTAGATAATTCACATTATAATTTATTATTTTATAATCATTATCTAATCTAAAATATATCTAATTTACTATGATGTGACCCTAATGTTTGGCTGACCGATTATTTTATGAAAGTTGTGCTTGAAAAATTTAGATATAAGACATTAATATGCCATTTTAAATAAGCATATTTGATTATATTTGAATAATTTTCCACGTAGGTAGAGTATAGCCTAAATAATTCATTTTGAACAATATGAATGCCTCAACTTTATGGTCAACTTTAGATATAAATAGACCCCACTGAGAAATAATAATTTGACTAAATGTAGTGGCATTAAATGTCACCTTAAGCAAGCATTATTTGAAAGGTCTTGGTAAAAACTTATAAAAACATGGTTTAGATTTTTGTTTAAAATAAATTCTAGTTTGGGTAAAGCTTAACACATGATTATTGATTAAATGGCATGAATATGTCATACCTACATAATTTAAGTCATGGTAAATGCATGGTTTAAATATGTGTTAATACTCGCTCAGGAAATAAATTTAAATTAATGTTAATAAATATTTTTTAGATCAACTTGGATATCTTTGGGATTTTAACCACCCTTTGGTCACATTAATTTTATATTTTGATTCTTAAGTTGATGAAAGGTTTGTTTGGTGGCGAGAGTAAAATGTAGAGTAAAAGGATATTAATAAAGTTAATAGTATAACTAAAATTGGAGATTTATCCAAACATATCATAAGTGTTGTGGCCATTACCATTCTTGAGGGGAAAAAACATACTCTGTCGCATGGAAAAAAATATCACATTGAATGTATTTCTCAAGTGGGTTATATATAGTAAGTTGGTCTCATTAGGGAATTTTGTAATTCTTGAAATCTTTTCTACAAAACTGAAGCTCTATTGGTTTCTTCCTTGGTGGTATTTATTGATATACATGGTTCTTAGAGGTTTTATGTTTTACTATGTGTATATTTTTATAATGGTTTGATGTTATTTTAAAGCTTCGCTAGATATTACAATTATAGATAGAGGTGATTGGATTTTCCTTCATTTAATAAGTGTTTTGAAGAAAAAAGAAGGTACATTATTTTCTATTTAGTTCAAAATTTTGATAAAATTTCATGTGGAATATGGTTGTTATTTTTTTTATAAATAAAGTATAATACATGAGATATACTTTCACTTTTTTATGAATTTTCTTATTTGAGTTTCCATATGACTATGTTTTTTAGAATAAATGCAAGCGTGTTTCACATTTCACTTGCGTCGTTATTCTAGATTTGGTTCAAACTCTTGAATTTGATCGATGTTTTAGTTTATTCAATAAATTATTTAAAGACAAATTTATTTCTATGGTTTATTATAATTTTAGGATTTTTATTTAGTTTAAAATATTTTTTAATATTTATTATGAATCCACTATTCACACTTTGTGTGAAGTCATAAGTTTACATAGTCATATTCAAATTTTTATGGTATTAAAGTAGTCATGGCTCAGTTTGATTTTAGTTTAGCCTCTCAAGTATACAATTGATATGGTTGTTATATTAATTGTGTTTTATTTAGACATAGTGATGGAACATGTATTTTCATTTGGCCTTAGGTTTTGCATGACTATGGTTTTGGCACTTGCCCCTTTATACTCATTCATGGTTTTTTTTATTATAGTACTCAAATGTTTGTTAAAAAATATTGCATGTATTTTATATTAGATTCTTATTGACTTAACTTTAATGTTTTTATATAATTTATCTAGGGTTTCAAATGATATTTTTCTTTAGTGTTTGGTTTTGATGAAATTTTACAACTCAGTTGATAGTTAGATGAGTTATTAAATTTATTGTTTGGGTTGTTCCAATCCAATTTGGACTAGGACATGGAATTTGAAATTAGTGTGATATTATTATTTTCATCCAAAAAGAATTTTGAGTCACTGATAAATTCAAATATTAAATCTTCATGCAATATTGGTTTTGAAGATGTAAGGTTTTAATTCCTATTCATGATAATTATTCTGGTACACTTTTGTTATCTTTTTAATTAATGAAGTATAAGGAAAGGAAAAAAATTAAAATTCATTTAAAAGTTATTTCAAACACAATAGGTAATTATGGGTTCTTTTGATTACTCATACCTCTAAATTTATGAGGTGTGGATTAGTTTTTTTTCATAATTACTTTTCATACTAATAAATGCTTCAAAAATATTTAAAATGTTACATCGAATATTTTTTTTTATAAATAAAGTTTTTTATGTTCATTTGAAGAAGTATATTATTTTGAAAGCAATGATGAAATTGATGGTCTTTGGGGTTTCAAAATTATTTTTTATTATTGCTTCAATGTTGTTTATAGGGCATGACTTAAAAAGATAAAATGAAAAAAGAAGAGGTTTTGAAGTCATAAAAATTCATATTTGGTTTTGATTTTTAAATTAAGTTTTTTATGTTGTTTGCATATAATTTTGGCTCATTTTTTGATATAGTAATCATCCACAAAAACCTAGATTGTAAATAATATATATGTACAAAATAAAAAGTGGCATAAATGATTCATGGTGCTTAAATTATTTTATTGATATAAAATTCATAAAGTACAAGAGTATTTTTATTTTCATTAGTTTATATATCATTTTTATAAAATTATAAGTTTATTTTCTAAGTTTCGATTGACATAAAACAATAGTGGAAGTTTTTGATTCAATGATTATTAGTGGATGATCGAATTTTATTACAAAAGTTTTTCATTTATGATAGGTTTTATGTTTTATTTCAACTTTCATAAAAACTATTTTAGCACTTGATACTTACATTATTTTTTCATTTAAATAATGATTAACTTTGAATTTGTCTTTTGGATCATGGAAATTATGTTATTTTTGGATGATGCTTTATCTTTATTAATTGAAAACACTAGGTGCTTTGATATATTTTTTAGTTTTGATTCAATAGTCAACATTATTTATACATCCAAAATGAATATACAACTATTTAAATTGTTATTTTTATCATTTCTTGGAGATATAAATTGATTAATTTGATAATGTCTATGGATTAATTAATTTATATTAATATTTTTTTATTTTTTGACTCACATAATGTTTTTTATTTTAATTAATTGAGTTACTAGGTGATCCCCCACCCATTAGAGAATTATTTTGTCTTATTATATATTATGTTATAAGCTATGATAAATTTCATTATGAACTTGAATAATTTCATGATATGAACTGATTTATAAATATATAATTAAAATAAGTGAACTTTAACAAAGTTACATATATTTATTCTAAGTTAATAAAAGGTTAGAAATAACTTGAAGGTATACATAAATATCAAATGAAAACTTAAAATGACTTTAACAAATCATTTAAAAAAGAGAACCACTTACACAAGAGTACCAAACAACACATTATCCGATAGTGAATTGCACTTAGCATAATCATAATGATACAGTCATATGCATGGACTACAATTTTACTTCTACTCAAATAATGAAGAATACTTCACATACTATGCGATAGTTTGTTGAGTTTTCATTATCCATCACTTATTTTCTCAAAAAAATATGAATTATATTATTTATAAATAAAATTATTTATTTATAAATCAATTCACTTATTATGATACTTAAATTACTTTAGTTTATTTTGATAGAATAGATTGTCTTTATGTACTTGTTTATTTGTTTAAATTAGATCATTATTTTTTAGTCTTAGTTATATTTCTTATTTTTTATACCATTCTTTTTTTTTTATTATTATTATTTCTTTTATTTAGTCTTAGTGTACTTCTCTTAATCAGATTTCTTATTTTGTGTTCTTAAACTTTATATAGCGTTAACTTAGTAATTTATCATTTTCTAGTTTATTGATTTTTAATTTCATTAAACTCCTAATATTTAATCCTAGTCCTATGCTCTTGGTTCCACCTATTTTTCATTTTATCAAAAATCACATATAAACAAATATTCTAAATAAATAAAGTGATCGATATAGAAAATTTCTCCATAGATAAACATGATTATTTGATTTAGAACATTCAATACTCTAAGAGATTTCATCGTTAATAGGCATTATTCTATTGGACATGATTTATAATATACAATAAATATAATATGTTACTATTTGAATATGTGGCAATCATTTAACCTTGGTTTTTTATCCAATTTAATTTTTTTTATATATTGAAATATTTCATATATAAAATATCTAATTTAACTTATTCTATTATGTTAACTTGGGTTAAGTTATATTTTTTTGATATTACATCACATTGCATACTTAACCTTTTAAAATACCCTTCACACCTCTTGAATTGACTTGTTAGTATTAGGTCCATATGACAACACTAATATAATTCAACCTTGATATTCATTATATATGAAAATGTACATTAGCTAATATTACATTTTCCACTTTCAACACCCTCCTATCCTTATTATTTTCTTTCTTAGTGTCCCAATGATCTAATAAAACTTGATCCATTTATTTGCATGAAAAAAAATTGTTCAATATTCATCCGAACCAAGAAACTCAATGTAAAAACCTTGAGATAATAGGATAAATACATTATGAAAATTTTAACTATATAAAATATATCCTTAAATTGAAACCACCATTCTCTAGCATCAATATAATTTGAAACACCATGATCAATAATTGATTAAAAAAATGGGGTTTCAAGAATACTTGTATTCAGTGGATCTCTTTTCCCACATAATATTTGAGAATTAAAATATGTATAAAATTATATATTAATATGTAACTTGAATTTAAACTATATAATTTGACTATCTCACCTAGAATAAAATACATTAAATTTTTCAAAGGTTGCACATAAAAAAAAACTCATCAAAAATGATGTTCATGCAGTCGAATTTATATCACCATATCTAGATTGATACTAATCTTAATCCTTAGTTTGAAAATTTTTAGGAAATATCTCAAAGTCATCTTTTTTCAAATACTAAATTTGATTTATATAGTATCTTAGTCTTGTAAATTTGGCAAATACCTAGCATGGTTGTACCTTTTAGTTCTAGACCTTTCAAATATTGAAAGGCTCACATTCACTATCTCTTAATGATAAATTTATTATCTATTAGTCTAAACATTTTTATTTTATTTACTTAGGCCTTTTATACCCTAATTATTATCCTTCATTATTAGTTTTGGACATGTACATGTTTTTTAGATTCCTAGAAACCTATGTCCCTAGCAGACACATGCATCAATGCAACTATCCATTTTCATACAAAGTGTCTAGTACCCAAAATTCATCTAATTTTAAAAATAAATGTATCCAAAATGTTAGCCTAAGTGATTTCATATGATATATTTAAAAAAGGGATTGGTATATATACAAATTCAACCCTCATTCATTCCTTACCTAGAAATCACATCTAACCCACAAGGTAACATACCAAGAATCACTAAAATAATAATTCAAGTGATAAAATCTACCATATTTTTTCCTATTTCCATATTAGTCATAGGAATATTTTTATATAGGTTTGAAGAATTAAAATAACATCACATGAGCCTTATTTTCCAAGTTACAATCTAGATCACTACATGTTTTTTATCACATATTCTACCCTTGTACACACATAATCCAACATGTAGGGGATAACTACATCATTATGAGGCCCTCTTAAGATTATTAACTATGTAGGAAACACTCATTGTCAAAGTGGTCTTTGAGATTAACTCAAAGTTGTGATCCCACTAACCCATTTTTTCCATAGTAACCTGAAGGGTAAAGAGCTAGGGTTCGAACATTTGAAAAAGAGTGACAATGTGTGCCCTTAATATAAAAACCTTAGATTAAATGTGATAAAAAAACATAGAAGGATCCAATTGGCTAAATCTAGATCTAGTAAATATTTCATACAAAACACCTTCAATAGAGTTAGACACCTATGTTGATGTAACTATCTAGATCTAATGCAAGCATCTAAGGACAAAAATAATATATTTTTAGGATCTTATGACTTTTCTAGGATCATCTTCCAGTCTAATTCTAAATTATTCCTACCCAGACTTGTATGTGTATAGTAAAACAAGTATCATTTGTCTATATTTATTGTAATATTTATAAAGAATTATAATTTGCTATTTTTATTAGACTCAATTTTATAAATTCATAATATTTTTTGTCTAAGTTTTATATTAATTTCCCTACTTATTAGATCAGTTTACCACCCTTGTGTAAAATCTAATCTAATCTTATTAACCATAGATAAATCCCCATTTCTAAATTTAGGGTTAAATATTTGGTTAAATTGATCTATGAGTTTCATTATTACATAAGCATTCTATATTTGATGTTATTCCCCCCTTTCCCCTAATAATTATTTTCTTTAATTCCCTCATCATGGATAATATAGACTATTTTTATGACTAATATTTTGAAACTATCCAACTTTCTATTAAGGAAGGAGTGAAAATTGATTACCGTCATCTTTTTACAAACACACAAACATGTTGTCTCAAATATTTGAATGATGGTATCTACCATCCGTATAAATAGGTCCATGTCACCACCATCCTAAGAACTAAGTTAAAAATTAATTAAGGATATAAATAACATTTTCCTTTACCTTCTACAACCAAATTGAGTATATATAAACAAAATGTTCATTCTTAAATATTTTATGCTTTCACAGTCTATACATAGTGAATAAATAGATTTTGGAATAAAATTGTGTATTTTTATTTAAATTAACATTTTAGATCACCACCTCTGATCCTTCATAAAGATAATAAAGGATTAATCCTTTATTATCCAAATGAAATATCATGGGTCATGATCTAAAATGTTGAGTTAAATAAAAAGTCAATTTTCTTCCAAAATCTATTTATTCAAAAATTTCATTCATTTGATTGTGATAAATTTAGTCAAAACCATAATGATATCATGGAAGATTCAAAAACTAATAATAAGGGGGATGTTATTTCAAGTACATTGATTCAAACTCCCCTTATTCCAACATTTCCAAATAATATGCCCTAATTAAGTATGATGATTCCTTTTTTCCTTCATTTTATATAGAATTTTTTTGAAAGATAAATAAAGACATCATGGAATATTTACCAAATATCATTAAACCAATATGATGAAGGGTGCATGACAAACCTAAATTGTAAAATTATCATAATGTTCCAAATAATTTACTCTTACTAATACCAACCAAGATGTCTATATATATTCTAAAAGATTCATTCATGCAAAAACATTACTTACATGTCAAAAGAACTACCTTTACCAAAACCACCAAAAGTTCTAATTTATATATTATTATCAAAGGTATATTAACCTTCAAAGTATATCATAATATCAAAAGTTCCAAACTATCTAAAGGATATGCCAAAGATTCAAAAATTCAAAATTTTAATACCATTATTAATGTATCATAAATTTAGTGATTTAAAACTTTCACTTATTATTCATAAGGATGATAATACTAATATGCCTAAATTTAAAATATGTGGTGGATTAGAACCAATGATATTACCTTTTTCAAACACCACCAATTCTAGTGATGATATCATGTCCATGATGAGTGATATTGGAGAGCTTCAAAGACAAGTATACATACTTAAAATTTAAATGGTCCAAAATAATTTTCATGACAATATTACCTCATTCCATAACCAAATAATTTCATAATTCATAATTAAATGTCCATAGCTACTATGTTTTAAAATACCCCATTTAACTATTTTTTATCATCATAATGATCTATTTGATCTGATTAAATATGTATATTATTTTGGTCAAAGGGAAAATATGAAAAAATATTACTAAAAA
>JARHVA010008736.1:327500-367500 GCA_037957365.1 Torreya grandis
AATTCAATATCAATGATCATCTTTATGTTGTGGTAAATAACAAAGATATCCCAATACACACTTTCTCTAGAAGACTTGAAGTTATGGAAAATGAACCTAAACATGTACCTGTAACACATATTCTATATGATACTATTTTATCTAAAATGTAAATTAATTTAATTATAATATCTCATAGCTTATCTTCTAATATCAAAGAACATTTTTAAAGGGATGATTTGTTGGAGGGCATGGGAGTTGTGAATCCTATTTTTCAAAATAGTGTTGACAATCAACAACAGATTAACACTTTATTTAAAAAATACATTGGTTCCCTTATTAATCATTTATGTAAATATATAGAGGTGAATGGATTTTAAATAAAAACTATTTTTCAAAATGATTTACTAACATCTCAGTCAACACATTTTGGATTTATAATGATGGATCAATTTTAGTATCTAAGTGAGCCAAATAAAAATCATAAAATTACATGGTTGTGGATTTTTTAAAATTCTAATAGCATCTTACATAAAGTATTAGTGAATATTTTAGATTATATGAACTTTTTCAAACAACTATTTTGGGTTATGTGGAAGATGAGTGAGTATTTAGTGCATTGTCTTTTGTGAAGTCAAAACATTACAACTAATTAGATAAAAATCTAGAAACTTGTTTGAGATTGTATATTTAACATTATTATGTGGACAAATTTCCTTATGAAATATCACTAAAAACATGGATTTATCTATCTAAAATAAGATTCATCAATAAAATAGTGAGCAATATAGAGGATGTAAATACTTAGGTTGAATATGGCACTAACATGGTAGATGTAAATATCACTTATGATGAGAAAGTTTTTTTATCATTATTTTATCTACCTAAGTTTTAGTTTGATATGTATGGTAATTAATATTTTATATAATATTTGATAGTTTTTTTTTCTTTTCTAAAATATTTGAAAGATTCTGAGTTTAGTAAAACTGTTGATATACTTATGATTAACTTAATAGATATTTTTATCACTCACTATAAAAAATTAACTTTATAGATGTTTAACTTAATAGTTCATGAATATAAACTACTTGAAAGTTTCATAAACTCTCTCTATGGATTATTTAAGACTCAATTATAATTTATGTATTTAATTTTACATAAAAATTATGAAACACCTTTGAGATAGTAAAAAATGTACAAATACTTATTTAATAGAGAGTATGAAATTTAGTAATTAATTATTTGTCATATTAATATTATGTGTAAAAAATCCACTTTTATGAGCTTTTAATTTTTAAAAATCACTCTGAAGACTCTTTTAGACATCATGGAACTACGTGGCACCTGTTACTATTTCTACCTGGTCGTATCATATAACCTAGTAAAACCTCTTATCACCCAACTATATGATGCAACCAAGAAAAAGTAAGTGCCATCCAACTATATGTTGCATCCTATAAGAAACAAATTTCACTTGGTTTCAGGATGTAACTAGGTAGTATCAAGTATTACCTATTTACATTGATGCAACTAGATGACATTAGGGCCATTGGTGTCACTCATCTACATGATATATACCTTCAATATTAATTATATGTATATTTTTTCATTTTCAATGATAATTTTTTTTTTCATATCATATTATAAATAGATAAACCATTCATGATAATAAAATTTACAAGATTAATTTAGCCAGACATGCCATATGAATATAGAGACCATCAACAATCAATATGATCTTATAAATGGAAATTAAGCTCTGAGGTTATTACTAGATGACAAGATATTATAATCATATAGGCTCCATAATTATTTAAAAAATAACATTTATCCTTAGTTCCATATTAAAGGATGCAAAACACACAACAATATAGTTGGGTATTACTTAATGTTAAATGTGATACACAGTCCAACCAAACATTTAACCTTAAAATATAGATTACTATATCTCCATAGAATATTTAAGCATAACATTAATACATTTAAGATCTTAATTATAAATTAATCTATCATGATTTTTTCAATATATATTTTTTTCCTTTCTACCATATTAAAGGATGCAAAACACACAACATTATTGTAGACACCCCATTTTCACCACAATTGGCTTCTAACTAGACTTTAGATTGATTTGCATCAAATAGTGAAAATTAAGCCTATGAATCACCAAATGTTATAAATTCATCCATATATTGGACATTAGTGTTTATAATCATGTTTAGGCATCCCTATTTGAGGTATTACCTTGTACATAACAATAACCTCTCATAGATTCATCTCTAGTCAACTTACAACCTATAAATATGATAGTTTAGCCCTTGGACACATTAAGCAGGGCACTTAAACAATTATTAAAATAAAAAAATTCTTATAATAATTAATTAATTAAATCAAATTAATTTTGTAAGTGAAATTTCCATTTCCAATTAGTAAGAATAAATTTTAGAAAAAGGAAAATTTAATAAAAATGATGCCATCATCTTAAAAGTTAAGGAATTGGAAATATCCTCCCTAAATTACATAAATTAAGAAATGGAGAGCCATTCCTAATAAATATAATCTCTATTCCAAATATTAAAATTTATATCTACTCCTTAATTTAACTAAAGGTTAGTTCAAATTCAACTAAAAATTAATTCAAACTCAACTATAATTAACTCTAACCTAACTACACTTGGGTTAGAGTTATTTTTGGAATATATAAATACAAATAATAAACCATTGATAAATAATATTTATTTTTAAAGTTTATTATGAAAAAATTCCCTCAATGCTCTCTTGAAGTAAAGTTAACATGCCTATTTGCTAAGCCAAGCTAACCGAAAGCCAAGACAACCAACATGACAAGGATAGGTGGTATGAAGAGATCCATTTCTAAATAATTATTGATTACAAAACTGAGCACATCAATCTCATTTACAACACACAACACTTTCTCTCATGGAACATAAAGTCTTTGTTTTGCTTTCATTTATTAGTTACTTGTGTAGTTTACTAGCCCCTTGAGTGTTTAGGCTAAAGGTGTAAGCTTTTTAATTTAAATTTTTTATTTTTTTCATAATTAAAAAAATAATAATATCATATGTACATATTCCTTTATCACATAATTTCACACCTATTTGGATACACAACCCACTCTTTCTCTTAATTAATTTTTGTTATTATTTACTTCTAGAAAATTAAAAAAAAAAATGGTTGGTATAGTCCTAATATATTTTTATAATTTATTATTTATAATATAAATTATTGTATGGATATATGATTATTTATATCAACATTATCTCTAAATTTCATTAAAAATTATTATGTATCTTAAGATTTATAGGCAAATTACTGATTGTTGTTTTATGTTATTTTTGGTTTTTTTATTACTAAAAAATCGCTGATACAAAGATCATAATTTTTTTGTATTTACTATTTTAGTATGAAATTTTAAAGAGATGTTATAATTTTATGTATGAAAAACATTCCAACATTTATTTAATAATTGATGAATATTTTATAATTTATGGTCAAAATACCGAGTGTTATTTTTTTTATCTTTTTTATGTTTGGTATTATTTTTAACTTTGAATTTACATTTATCATATATTTTGATATATTATTATTTTTAATATTATTTTTTTTAGAGATGTTTTTTTATTTATTATAAAAATTATATCTAAATTTAATTAAAAAATAATAAATATCTTAAGATTTATAGGCAAATCAATGACTATTATTTTTTGTTATTTCTCAATTTTTTTATTTGCTAAAAATAGTTGATATAGAGCTCATAACTTTTTTTAATTAACTATTTTAATATTATTACTTTTTAATTATGATATTTTTACCTATGAACAACATACCAAATTTTATTGAATAATTGATTAATATTTTAGAAGTTATGGTCAAAATACTGACTATTGGTTTTTATCATTTTTTATGTTTGATTTTGTATGTTGCCTTTGCTTTCTTGAACCAGTCAAACTTATAACAAGTTTTTTTAGGATTTTTAAGAAATAAGAAAACAATTTCACATTTATTTTGGTGATTTAAACCTTTTCAAACAACTTTCAAGATTTTACAAAGGCCAAATTTTCATTCACAATTACATTTTGGTGTATAAAAATCATCTAACAACTTTACTTTTATCTTTCAAATTTTGAAAATACCAAGAAAAAAATACATGGGACCAAATTTAATTTCACACTTCACTTAGTGATTTAAAAATATCAAAAATCTTATATTAAGTGATCTTAAGACAATTTTTTTATTTGTTTTATTTTCTTGTAAATTTGACTTTGCACTTATGCTCTCCACTTATCTCCTTTAAGGAACTTGGGTGATCAAAAGTGATTTGTTAATTTCCTTTTTACTTATTTAAAATCCTATAAGGAACATCATCTATGCTATCCCTAATTTCTAATAACTTGGTTGATTAAAAAAATGACCTTTAAGGTCCTAGTTTTATGTATTTATTTTTATTGCATTTGGCTTGTGGATATGATTTCATCACCTCCCCATTAGTTCTTTAGGGAAGATTTGACCCAAGAATCCATCTCTTGGAATAATTTAAAATCCATTCCATGGAGGGGTATATAAATTGATTTAGTGAATTGTTGGGACATTAGTTTGAGTAGTTAAACTTTGTTAACTAATGTTGCCCTCAGAACAATGGCCTAATCTGGACATCACACAACACTGAGAAACTAACATATGTAGTGGTTGTAAAAAGGAAAATACCTTTTTAAAATAATTTAATTATCTTGGATCCAAATGATTTTTTGTGCCCTAGTTTTAACCACACATATGGTACCATTTAAAAACATGCAAAAATTATAGTTTTCTAGACAAGTCCCAATTGTCATAGAAATAATGTGAATGTAGGATGAGTAGTCCAAAGTTTCATATCACCGTACGAAATATTGAGAGAAGAGGGGGCCTAAAAACCCCTAATTTTAATTTGCATCTAAGTTTATTTTATTTACAAATTATTTCCTCTCAAGGAGGTGTATATCGACATAATTTGACAATATGAAGCAACCTTGTTAGTTTTTAAGGATAGGATGATACACTTAGGTGTTTTTGTGTCTATTAATTTTAATTGTATTTTTTTTTTAGTCCAAAAATGTGTCCATACAAATTCACATATTTGTACACAAATTTTAGCCTAGAGAGGTGTTGTTTCATCTATTTGATACCACACTTTGCCTTAGACATTTTCAAAAAAAATTTATGTGTCAATTATTTGAAAAAGGCATGATTACACTACCCATTTCATCCCAAGTTTTTATGTTAGAAATTTTAAATAGAAACATTGTCATAATTTATGATCCAAATTCCATCATTCTACTTCTCACATTATTTCAAAAACATTGCCTTGTGTCAAATCAAGTTCAAAACCATGTATGCATTTTGGTTTATGATTGGTGTCATTATGCCTTCCATTTTAGTCTAAAAAGGTTGTCCATTTAAGAAACCAAGCATTCTAAACCAAGTTTTAAATTCATCTTGAAAATTTTAGATCAAATTTTGAGTGGTTTATGCCTTTGCCTCACTTAATTTTGGCTTGGGTATTTACCTCCCAATTTTGAATTGTGAAACTTGGACCAATTCGTTTCTTGATTTGAAGATATTTTTGCCTATATTGTTGGGAGTGATATTTTTTTTTATACCTCACATATTTTTTGTTGCTTATAAATAAGTTCAATACTCTCTCTGCAAGTACAACCTTAATCATGATTAGTTTACATTTGAGTCTTGCCCATCACTTGGGCTTGAATGTTTTACTCCTCATTCTCATTTTTGACTTATTTGGGATTGTGTTTACCAATTAGTCTTAAGAATATTACTAAGGTCCTATGAATTTCACCAATGGTCAAGTTATTTTTTGAATCTGTATGGCTATTTTGAGTCTAAGCATTTCAAATTATTAGCTTAATTGCCTTGTCATTTTTCCTAGACATAGTCTATTTCAAGCCATCCTTTGTGACTATTTCCAAAGACCTAGAATTTATGTTCCATTCCTCAACCACATGTATTTTTAATTATATATTTGTCCCTTTTATCTAAATACCTAGAATTTGTCTTAGTTTCTAGGATTAATTTGTGTTATTTTGATCCTAGCTTTGTTCCTTGTTTCTAAAGACAACACCTTTTTTCTCTTTTAAGACCTAGAATAGATTTTTTTTAAACCATTTTTATAATACATTAGAAATTACACCTTGAATACATTTTAAATCAATTTTATCATTGCAAATTTTGTATAAGAGATATATTCTACGACAAATTTTAAACCATTTGTAGCAATAGATGGAGTACCTATTCCAACTCTCGGTGTGTTTCAAACCAAGAATAATCCATATAAAAATGCTACTTTCAAACCTAGACTTATACCAAGACCATTTTCATAGACCAATATTGTGCTCTTTGGGATAATTGTCAAACCTAGCCATGTTGATTATCATATGGTGAGATTGTCCTTCTTTAGGACATTTAAAATGCCAAGTTTTCCCTTTCAATGATAACGATATCCAATCCCCTATCTATGATAGTAACCCTCCTATGGTTTATTCTAGAAAATAACCTCCACAAATCCCATTCATTACCATTATATGACCTCTTTTTTTGGCTTATTTTAGTAACCAAGATCCATAGTGCTCAAAAATTACCATTTCAAGCCCTCTTGCTTTGGCCTAAATTATTACCCAAGCTCCACAACAACCATTCATTACCATTATAGGCCCTCATGCTTTGGATTTAATTATCACCCAAGATTCACAACACCCATTCATTACCATTATAGGATATTTTAAATTTAGTAGCTAATTATCCCAATAAATTTGCAAAATTATGATTAGATGGATCAAAATTACTATCTTAGGCCCACAACTAGCCTTTATTGAGCCCATTGTAGATGAATCTATTTGTGAAGACCTTATCATTGAACCATAGAACATTTTTCATCATTTAACAACCTCCCCCACTTTATAAAATCCAAGTCATTCATCAAGACCTAATAAAGCTGATAATTCCTTCTCCAAGGGCCATCTTTTAAAATTTAACATGTGTTCAAATATAATATTTTACAACCAATTATAAACCAAGGCTAAGAGAACCAACAAATCCTTGATGTTTTTGTCGAAACATTTATTTTTTATGAGTTAACCTATGTTGAATCATGCTTTAACCATTTCCTTAATTTTAAGGAGCCTCACTTTGATGAACTAGTCTCTATGGAGTTGCCTGTTGACCCTTTCCCTTTGGTTGAGAAATTTTACTTTGATAAGCTAGAATTTGCTAAGTCAGCCCTAATGATTATAACTTTAGGGAAATCATTATTTCAACCATTTCCCTATTTTTAAGGAGCATCACTCTGACAACCCAGTCTTTATAGATTCCTTCTTAGCTAAGCCTATTTTTGAAGATCTCATTGGTCAATCCTAAGCCATTACTCATCCAATACCAAACATTCAACATAACATATTTGTCACCACACTATATGAAGAATAAAAATTGAAGTTAGGTTTTATTTTTGAAATAATATCATATTTAACATTAGAATTAAAATCAACATCAGCCTCAACATAAGATTTAGAGTCCCTTGAGTTAGATTCAACTTCAAAATTAGAATACATTCATGGTTGTTAAAACATTGGTTACACATGGCTTGTAGATCAATTTGAATATATTTGTCATCCTTCCATATTTTTTAAGGATGATTACTTCAGCATTGACATAAGTTATCCTAGTATCTTCTATGAGTATTATGTTACCTCTCCCTATTCCATTACCATTCCACATGCCATTACCACAAACCAACATAATCATTATATTAACATTCCAATTCCCATAAATGTCAATTGGGACCAATAGAATAAAATCTAGTTTAATTAATTCCATGATGGCATATCAATTGTATAATATTAGGGGAACCAAGACCATATTCATGCATAAGAAGAATAATCTTCTTTTGAAACCTTTTCAAAATGACTAGTAGAAAATTGAAGTCCAAACTCAACATCTTGTAGTGAAACCTCATTTAAAGTGATAGAAGATAATCATATTAAAAATTCAATATTACTTAGTGAAACCTTCTTGGAGGTACTATTAAATAATCAAGATAACCTTATTGGCAAAAATTTCATGGAGGTGCTTATAGCTAAGCACAACAATTATTCAATGCTTGATGAAGACATTATTAAAGATAATATTAGTAAAACTTCCATTGTACAACATAATCAAATGGAAACATCTATCAAGCCCAAACAACAAAAGATCTTGGTGATCCTATCAAGGGCATATTCATAAGTCTATAGCCCTACCACAACAAAAATCATATCGAATATAGAACCAACAACATTGTGTGTGCCTAGAAATCTTGATCTTTATTTCTTTCCCAACCATTAAAAATTCAATTATGATCCATCTCTTCATTGTAAAATTAAGCCAGTTATCCATTGTTTATCTTTATTTACCATCCTTGGCTACACATTCCTTTATAAAGACTACAAAGGCATCTTATCCCAAAGTTATGAGGAAATAGAATCAATGACCAACAAAGATCACAATAACATTATTGCATTTCAAATAAATAACATGTTATTGATAGATTAGTAATATAGAAGAAGTGTGGGATATAAATTTAAACATTTGATTATTCTAGTTGTGTCACATGTTTATTAGGATGCATATCTCCACATCATTAGGAACAAGAGAAACATTTACCTTGCCAAAAAAATTTCCCTTGCCTTTTCCATTTTCCATTTTCCTTACCATTATTTTATACCCAACCATCTACCTTCCCTTATCACTTGGGGACAACCCTATTAATATTATATCCAATTGTCATAATATCATCTTATTTTGAAATTGGTTACAATCCATTGGTTATTAGAGCACCTTCATTGATTGGACTCTAACGAAGTTTCAATAGTTGATTCAATATTCTACACAAAGGCTATATCTTAGACTAGTATGATAGTGTTTTAGAAACTACATTATGCATTATTGTCATATTCTACCTCATTTTTGGGGCTACTAATTATAAACATCTTTGGTGAAATTAGTATCATTGACCCATGTTATTGTTTCATAATTACAACCACTAATGGGTAAATTAGGCACACATTTACAATGCATTGCCATATCACCTTGAGATTACTATTTTTATACTATTCCATTTACCTAATTCATGAACTTGATGCTACCTAGTCAGATTCCTCTGCTATAAGTATAAATATAGTGACTTGAGATCTCATTCTAGGACTATATAGGCAATGCTTGATTTACTTTGAGGTTAGTTTAGCCACCCTTTTCCATGTTCTTACCATTTTGTGAGAAACCTAAGGCACATTATCTCTATTATGTGAGAATGTTTATGCCATGATATTGTAATTTTATTATTTGGATAATTTAGTGTATCATAATTACTTATTGAGGTGAGATACTGATAAAATTCCAAAAACTTTTATAAAATATCTAGAAATTTCTAAAATTCATAAAATCATGAAAATTGGATTGGAATTTACATGCAAGATATAAAGCCATCACTATTTTTTAGGATGCACTATTTTGTTTAGTCAACATATTTCTAAACCACCTTAGTATTTTTACTCCCATTTTTATGAGAAATACATTGACTTGAGGTCCACATGGACTATGTAGGTAATTTGGATACAAGGGGTATCTCGAGTTAGCTTGGCCACACCTTTATTTATATTTCAATAACTTGGTATTCCTTAATGTTAAATGAGATATACATTCTAATCAAAAATTCATTCAACCTTAAAATATATATTTTAGTCTATTTCATTTAGTTCATAAAATCATTTATTAGCCAAGTATTAATTAAATACTACACTACTATATCTCCATAGAATATTTTAATTTGACCACAATACATTTAAAATATTAAAATTACAAACCAAGTCTATTTCAAACATAATAAAATGTTTAACAGATATTATTGATATGTGTAATATGTTAAATAAAAAAAGTGTTTTTGAAATAAACATGATAGATATCAATGTCATTTTGAACAATATAAACTATTTTAAAAAAAAAACTAATAGTTTTCTATCATAGACTCTCCACCCACTTGCTACATGCCACTATCCTCCTTTGAAACCCCCATCTCTTCTTGACCTTCCTATGTGCCCTCCTTGATAACTCCTTTCATAATAATATCCTCTACAACAAAAATTATATTTGCAAGATTTTAACTTTCCTAATTCAATGCATCGCTTGTTGAAAGTAGACTCAAATCTACATCTATTTTCTACTTCAATAAAATATTTGGATCCATCCTATGCTCTTTAATAGTTTTATTTAGTGTGTGTTTTTGTTTATTTGATAGAACAAGATTTTTCTTGAATGCAATAGCTAAAGTTATACTTTTGTAAGATTTTATCAAATAGATATTAAGAATTCATGCTTCTTTCTTCAAAATTTCATATTTTTCACAATTTAAAAATTAAATATAAGTATAGAAAAATTATAACAATGAGAATATATATGCTAGAAATGATGAAAACTCACCAAAGATTTTACTTTCTCTACATGGGAAATGATAACAAAGTTTATATCTCTTGCCCATTTGTTGAAATAATCCTAGGATTCTACATTAAAATTTTCCAACATGTTTATCATAATGCCTAAAACATTATAATTGTAAACATTGTTAACTAAAATTAACCCAAGTTGAACTTGATTAAATAAAGCATCAATATTTGAGGGTTCATTTTGAACAAGTGAAAACAAATCCAGTCTTTAGGAGTGATTATGAAAATGGGCATTAATTTCCTTTATCAATTCTTTTACCCTTTTCTCCCATTGTTTTAAAGCATTGAGATCATTAATAACACCCTCTTTTAGATTAGTGATTATATTTTTTGATACCAAATTATCTAATGTAAAATAAGTGATATAATCATTAGACATGTTCAAATTATTGGTGGCGGGTGGGGTAGAGGAGGAAGAGTTAGAAGTCACTTATATTAAAAGAACGTTTTAAAATTGAATAAAATCATGTGGATTGAAATCACCACCAATTGGGGCCCCACTTTCAATCCCAACATACTCCTCATCCAAATCAATATGTTGCAAACATGTAAGTCCATGTGCACTAGAAACACCACTAATAGAGAAATTTGGGAATTTAGACCTTAAAAATTACAAGGTTCCTCTACTTTATGCACAAAGGGAGATATTTCCCTCTTCTTTGAGTCTGGATGGGTGATAGGGGTGGTGGCATACTTCTCCTCATAAATGTATGGTGAATTGAAAAAAAAAGTATTCGAAAATGTTAAATTTAAAATAATAAATTAATGTTAATTCAAAATTTAATAGTTATTACTTGTATTCACAGAGATTGCTTCTTCCACTCTATGTGTTTGAGTTGGAGTGAGAGTGATGGTTATAACTATAAAAGAGGAAATTATGTAGTTAATAAATTATCCAATAGAATAAATAGTAATTCAAAAAACAAAAGTTGTAAGGTAAAAAACAATTAAAGTGTTGTTTTGAATATTCCTTAATGGCAATGGGTTGAGAGTCCATTGTAAAAAATAAATAAATTAATAAAAAAAATATGAAAAAATAAATTATCATAAACTAATAAAAGAAATAAATAATCATGGAAATTTTGGATGGTAACTTGTAAGGAGAGATTATATTTAAGAAGGCCTTGGGCATTTGTGAATTCTAAATAAATTAAATGAGGACTCTATGGATTCATTATCACCATAGTCCTCATGAACATGATGACCTTTTGATCTTGCATGTCTTTTTATGATGTATGCATGAATTCTTATCTATAAAAATCTATGAAATGTTAAAATTTAAATATATAAATATGTATAAAGTAACAAAGTTGATTAATTTGAAGGCTAAAGTTACCTCCTATTCCTCATGGGAAAACAAATTAGTGGTCATTTTTTTATGCAGGGCAGTTGGAATTGCTATTTTTTGTATATCATATAAGGCCTCATAATACAAGGCCAAAGATAAAATTGGAGGAAAAACTAGTGGAAGTCTCATTTTCAGAATCATAATTCAACTTTGACTTGATCCTAATACACACACACACACACACACACACACACACACACACACACACACACACACACACACACACACACACACACACACACACACACACACACACACACACACACACACACACACACACACACACACACACACACACACACACACACACATACACACACACACACACATACATCAATAATATTTTAACCCTAACAAAGAAGGAAGAATAAAGTAAGAAACCTAATAAGGAATGTCCCCTAGTCTTCCCTGTAAAATAATTTTTACTTGGAATAAATGCATAAATGCTTTCAAAAATGGATTGGATATTTTATCCACTTGGACTCCCCTTCTAATCTAACTATCTACAATGAAAGAGAAAAATATGTAATTGGGACATTAGACTCAGTAAAAAATTCATGAATTATAAAAATAATTATAAATATCAATAATAAAGTCAACACTTACCAACTGGTTGATGGATAATTTCTACATAGACTCCAAATAGTTTTTGAAATCATCAGATAAGAGGGTTTTTTTGTTAACAAGGTTTACATTTTAGTCTAGAAGGCTTGTTAAATTATGGATATCCAAAAGAAAGGTGCCAAAGGATATCAATTTTATGTTGACATGCACATGAAATCTGGTCTTTCTACAATCATAACAAGCTATTAGAGATTGAAATAGGTGTGCATCTGTATCATACTAAGGCATGTCAATAAGGCCTTATAAATTACATGTATTGATCAAATCCACATACATGTCAAGTTTATACACCATTTTGAGGAGTTCAAACACAATAAATTGTTTAAAATATACTTATGGATGATACCTATGTCTGTAGATGATGTAGATATTGAATCCATTTAGATGTATATTTGTTGTTCATCAAAAGAAAAATTAGACATAGTGGGATGATAAAAAATCAATGAATAAAGTGTTAAAATTAGGGCCAAGGGGGTATTTATAGGTTCACAGTACAATGGAGGCAATTGGTAGATGTGACTAGGAGTAACTAGTTAGGCATTATTATTACCTAGATATAGTATTTACTTAGTTAGCACATGCATCCATTTGGTTGAACTATGCATATAGGTACCACCTATCTCCACCATGTAGCGTATCATAACTAGGTGGGAATAGATGTTTCCTAGCATCATGCTATAACTAGATGGTAGTAAATGTCACCTGCCTACCTGGCATGACAAGGTGATAGCATGTGCTACCTGATAGCATTCTAAAACTATGTGGTGGCATGTGTCATCTAAAATCATTATAAAACTAGGTGGTGGCATGTGTTACCTGATATCACTCTAAAACTAGTCATTAGAATGTGTCTTTAGGGAGCATGATGGGATTAGGTAGTAGACTAGGTCACTTGATTATAGTGTGTATACAAGTGATTACACAAAAAACTTGAAAATAAAAAAAAAACTTCAGAACTTGGGTATTCCCCAAGGATATGAATCATATGTGCCTAAACAAACCCAAGGGGGTTTTAAATATGGGCTCTTCAAATTTACCCTATTGGTGAATTTTAGAAAGCTCAGCTTACATTAGAAATGGATAGTGGCTAGGGATTTCAACAACCCCCTTCCCCTTTGGAGAAGAAAGGGGATCTAATGAAATTCTCATAAAGTATGGTTGAGCTAAATAACTTTATCTCAGAGGTAATACTAGTGGATGTGGAACTCAAGGTCAACCCCTTCACTTGGTCTAATAGGAGAATTGGAGTAGACCTTATTCAGGTAAGGCTAGATAGATTTTTGTTATGTTTAAATAAGGATCTTAATTATACAAGCTCTCTAATCTCTTGATAGGATTATATTGGACCATAATTCAAACATATTTTAAGGTGATATGATTCCCATATTCAAAATCTTCCCTTTTATATTTAAAAATAGTGGTTACACCATCCATATATTATGGACTCCATAAAAATATGGTGGAAGGAGCCATTCTTAGGCACAAACATGTATATTCTGGTCAAAAAACTAAACTACATGAAAACAAAACAAAAAAAATGGAATAAGGTCTTCATAAATATTTACACAAAAGTAACAAATAGAGGAGAAAATATAAACCCTTGAATAATATTGCTCTTTACATGGGTTAAATGAATAGTTTATCCTAAAAGAAAACTAACTTCTCAATAAGTATCACAACCTTGATGATAAGGAAGAGGACTTTTGGAAATAAATGTCTAGATGCTTATGGTTCAAACAAGGGGATATAAATACAAAGATTTTCCACCAATGGGATTCTATTAATATAAATAGAACCCTCATATCTAAACTTTAGCTTGATGATGGAAGGAAAATCAGGGACCCAAAAGTCATTAAGGAGTAAATTATATAGTTCTTCAATAAAATACTAAAGGAAAATGGTTCCCTCGATGTAAAATTGGAAGAAAACTATTATTAAACATTCCTAGGCTAGTTTCTTAATCTAAGAGTTTAAATCACCTTAATACCCCCATAGTTGATGAAATTAAAAATATAGTTCTTTCTATGGAAGGTAAAAAAGCTCCTAGTCATAATGGTTTCCATCTCCTCTCTTTTCATAAATTAAGGGATATTATTCATATAGAAGTGGAGGCAACAGTTTGTGAATTCTTTAGATCTATAAACATTTTAAAAGAAATGAACATCTTATTAGTTCTTATTCCCGAAAAACCAAGAGCAAATCAATGAAAATATTTTAGACTTATATGTCTATGCACCATAACTTATAAGATTTGCTCACTAACTCTGGTGAGAAGAATTTAACCTATCCTTGGGAGGTTCATAGGTGAACATCAGGGAGCCTTCATCTCAGGGAGACAAATTAGTAATGGAATAATCACAATTTATGAGGCCGTACATTCTAGTTTCAAGTCTTCCAAATAAGGCATGTTTTTCAAATTGGATATGAACTAGGCTTATGATAGAGTATCTTAGAGGCTACTCGATAAAGATCTTAAAAATTTTAGATTCGATCCCTTATTATATAATCTCATATTTAGCTGCATATCTACCATTAAATTTTTTTTCATGGTCAATGAGGTTCCCAAAGGCTACTTTTTAGGTATTAAGGGATTGAGATATAGGGATCCCTTATCTCCCTACATTTTCATCATTCTCATTGAAATTATGGGATGACACATTCAAGTAGCAAGGGACTAAGGACTTATAAAAGCATTAAGGGTGACCCAAAAAATGTACTTGATCACCCATGAACTATTTGATAATGATACTTTCCTATTAGGGTAATACTATATTATTTAATCGAAATATATCAAAGGGGTCATCTCAGAGTATGAACAAGTCTCAAATCAATGCATTAACTTTTTTAAAAGCTCCATTTTTTTTATCAATACTCAATAGGGTCTATAGAACAATTTGGATGCTATCCTTAAATGTAAAATTAGGAGTCTTCCTTCTATCCATTTAGATGTCCCTCTATTTGCTAGGAAATTAAAGGTAGAATATTGGAATCCCTTGGTGGAAAAAACCCTAAATAAACTAGCAGGATGGATGGGGCATATGCTGACTCAGGTAAACACACTACTACTCAAAAACTCAATCCAAATTATCCCTATATTATTAATGTCCCTCTTCAATATGCTTAGTAAAATTTCTAACAACATTGAGCAAAATCAGTGCAACTTTCTTTGGAAAGGCTTAGAAGAAAGGTTAAGATTTCCTCTTATCTAGTGGGATACAACATGCCTTGCCAAACCCAACGTGGGGTTGGGCCTCTATAAGATAAAAAATATGAATAAATACCTCCTCAAAAAATTAGTATGGAAAATCCTTGAATAAGATAATTAGTGTACCTACATTATTAAATCCAAATACCTAGAAGGTAATTACAAGGATTACTTACTATGGGAAGGGACCACTGATGGCTCATCTTTTTATAAGTCCATTTCAAGTGGAAAGAGTATAATAAAAAAAGCTTATAGGTGGAATATTGGTAAGGGGGAGATGGTGGAGTTTTTGGATGACCTATGGATCTCTCAATCCCACCTTATACTTAAGGACCATTGGATTAATTTGTACCATTTTTCAAAGTTTTTTGGAGTTTAAAACTCAAAGATTACTAGTCCTATGAGAATGGTATTCCTTGTTGGAAAAATTTCCACTTGGGTTTGAAAAAGGAATTTATTTCCTAAGCCTTGGTCAAGATCAACAAGATTCTTAAGCATGTTCATATTCTACTTTTCCCAAAGGAGGACCTTTTATTTTAGTCTATTGAAGATAGTGTGACTTACTATGTAAAGTCAAAATTTTGGTTAGTCTAGGCCTGGATGGGGAGTTAGATTACTGAAAGACCCTTTGGATCAAAAGCCTCACTCCCAAGATTAATATCTTACTCTGATTGGCAACCCATAATAAAATTATTTCTATTGTAAATTTAGTTAAGAGGGGTATGACCATACCAAATAGGTGTTCTCTTTGCAAATCATCTAAAGAATTAGATTATCACCTTTTCTTAGATTTCCATTTTGGATCTTCCCCTCTAATTTTTTTTGGTCTCTTGGGTCTTCCCAAGCTCATTTGTGGTTTTGACTATGCACTGGAAACCTCCCTAGGTTTTAGCCTCCCTTTATTTCTTGTGGCACCTTGATCTCCCCCATCTATTTTGGGTTATTTATAAGTTAAGGAATGATAAAAAAATTGATAAAAAAAGAGTAACACTAGATCAGTCTTCCAACTTTTATGCTTAACTATTTCAAATAATTGGTAGGATTTTTGTCCTAATGATAAGTCTCCTAGGCTTCCTTTTGATTTGTTAATTCTTAATAACTAAAACATTGAACTATTGTTAAATTCTCCTAAATCTCTAGATGTTAGATGTTATACTAGGTGGTCAGAGCCACCTCAAGTATAAATGAATCTCAACTTCAATGGATCCCCAAAGGATATCCTAAGTAAGGTTGGATGGGGGATTATCAAGGATCATGATGGGATGGTAGTACCTACTTATATAGGTCTCCTTGGGGTTTAATATAATCATGTAGCTCAATCAATGGTTTCATTTTGGGGTATTCATCTTGCCTCTAGGCTTAATTTTGTTAGTTTAGTCATCAAGGGGAACTCATTAAAGATTATTAATGTTCTGTTAATAAATGACACCCCTCACATACTATTAAATCTATCATTGAAAATGTCAGGTAGTTATTTTATTCCTTTACATAGGTCCATATTTAGCATGTGTTTCATGAAGGTAATTTAGCTATGGGCTACCTTAAAAAGTTTGGTATGGAAGCTCCCATGTTGGTCATATGGGAGAGAACCCATTTATTAGACTCAATCAATAAAGGTTTGTCCAACATGTCAACATAGCTATACAATCTAATCACACATGGGAATTACATACTTGAGCATGTGAATTATTCATCCCTCCCTATATAATGATTATTATATGCCTTATAATAACACCAAAAGTGATAAAGTTTTGAAAAATTCTCAAAAGCTTAAGATGGAGGACAAGAAAGCAATATTTATCACAAAGAATGGGAAGAACTCATCTAGTGAGAAAATGGGAGGAGACATAGACCATTTAGAGATACTCTCTTATATGGAGGTCTAGGAAAATAAAAGGGTATGGAAGAAATTTCATAAGGCTAGAACTATAGATTATGTGCAATGAATATCTAGGCATGATGAATAGATATCAAAGTAATTTGTGATGTCATGGAACTATAGGATGGTTATAATGAGAGGCACCAATATTAATGAGATTAAATAATGTATATGGGATATTAATTTAATGATATGTGATGGAGAAAAAGACTTAAAATATAAAAGCCATAAATTAGAGTTGATGTAAAAAGGTATGGACCAATAAAATTTTGAAGACTAAGAATAAGGGATTACCAAGGCAATACCTTCCTCACTGTTGGCCAAATATATGATGAAAAATCATAAAGTATTTTATTCTTAAAGGTATGTTCACACTTATATTCCCCCACCATTTTTTTCTTAATCACTTTTGTGGGCATAAAATGAGTTTACCCTACTATCTCCTTAAATATATAGAAAGTATGGTCCTTGAATTTTAGATTAGTAACAATGATGACATAATACATTAGGGATTTGTCTTATTAATCTTCCAATATAGATAAACCATGCGAGGAAAGATCATTCCTATCTTCCCATCAATAAACCCTTATAAGAAATTAGGGCTTCTAGAATTGGAAGGACTCCCAGCCCCTACCATTTCCCTTCCCACCTACTCCTCTACCAAAAAACTATATAGTTTCCATATAAAATGTTTAGTTATCACAACCCAATTCTTTGTGACCGAAAAACCCAAAACTATGGTGATCTCTTATCAGGAGGAAGAAGGAATCATGAACAAAAAGGTCTACAATCTAGAGGATCTAGATTTAAACCATAGAAGAAAGATGAAAGCCTTCAAATAAAAATTGAAGGATATGGGAATTAACATGTCCAATATAACCAAGGAATGGAATGGACTTAAATATGAGATTGAACATCTCAAAAAATATATTGGCAAGGGAAAGGAAGTTAAAATTTCCTTGATTGGGAAGGAAGCCAACTAGGAAAACAAACTATATGCAAATGAAGACGTTTTGTTTACACCTCAAGATAAAAATACATATCTAAAATAGTAGAAGACAAAATTTGTCCCTCTAGAATGATAGATCAATAGAACCTACAAAATTAAGACACATGATGTATTAAAGGTGAAAGACAAGGTGAGCTCTGGATAACTCTCTATTTCTATTTAGTCTTAGTCATATTATATATTTTTTCTATTGTTTTATAGTTTTATAGTTTATATTGTTTTTTTTATGGACTTATATGCTAAATCCATCATTGTCTTAGTTTCCTAACCCTAGGTCTTGTTTTTGGTCAAAAATTGATGATTTTTTGTCCTTGTAAAACTAGCCTTAATTACCAAATCTAAGAAAAACTAACATTCCTCTTAATTAATGCATAAATTTTATAGGAAAACAACAACTAAAAATCCTAAAATTAGTGTTAATCCATTAAAACAAAGAGGAAGTAGAATTCATCCATGAGTTAGACACATTCACATAGATAAATTATTTTTGCATTAATTTGATAGCATTTGTTTACAATAGAATCCCCCTTTTCAAAATACTACATAGCATTATATCTATAAGAATAATGGGGATTATCTCCTAGTATCATGAGTTATCACCTTAGGACATCATGGCCTAAAATGATTACAACTAAATTATACCAAAAGATCCCATATCCAAGAATAACTAAAACATAATTCCTAAGGCCCATAAGGAATGGATCAAGAAGAAGTTTGAGGTACACCACTCTAAAACTATTTTGGATGTGCCTCCTTAGCTACCAATGTGGTTGTGACCAAGTTAAACTCCTAGTTCAAATTTTTGAGGTGCATTGGAGCATTTGGTTCCTAGGCTAACAACTACTTGTGAAATTGGAGTGGGACTTTGAGGGAGACCTTTAGCTCAAAGAATTAGATAATACTTATTTTCAATTGGGTTTCTAGCTATAAAATAACCTTGGCCCTAATATTGTCATCATTTTACACCTTTATTTATATGACTTGGTCAAATTGGACTAAGTGAACTTTGAATTCTCCTTTATTCAGTAAGGTGACATCTAGGTGAAATAACATAGTGATTTTGACCTCTTTGAAATAAGTCAACATCCTCTCCATAATATTTTAAAGAGGCTAAATCATTATCTATGATAGTGTTAACCACTCATCAACTAAAGTCCTCATGCTTCTAACATAATTATGGTAGAGGTTCAAGTCTACTAAAGTCATGATATTAATCTCTTATACTATGCCCTTGTGAATATGCATATTGAGACTTTTACATTTTATATCCATGTAGGTAACTCTCTCCAAATACACTCAAGTGCACTAGAAGTTTTTATTTTCTCTTGGTTAAGGCTTTGGTCACTTCTCTAAGAGCTATGAAAAACTACACTAAGGCCTCTTCAACTTGACCAATCAGCTCCACTGCAAAAGTGCTCTTTGTCTATGATTTGAGTGCTCTAACCTACTCCCTCATGTCTTCCATGAGATTTTATATTAGTTTATTAGTGGCCTAGAGCACCAATATATGGTCTTAAACCACTTTATCCTCTTTGTTATATTACCTCACTTTGGTGAGGGAGAAGATGCCATATTCAATCCTCCACACCACTAGGTCTCATTCAAGAGTAAACATTTGTGTGAGAACTCTTTTCATGCTCCCAATGTCTATATCAAACTCCCATCAGACCTATTGGTCACCTTGATATACCATTTATATTTTCTATGTTTTGGGAAGGATTAGGGACTTAACTTAGATTGGATCAGTGGTAACTCCTAGGGTAGTGGGAGAAAAAACCATTGGGATGGTAAAGGTATAGGTAGATGGAGGAGACATACGAAGAGGAGAAATGGATGAGGGATAAATAAGGAAGGAAGAGTGGAGTGGAGGAGGAGGGACCATGTGAGAAAAATAAGGAATGATAAATTTGGATCCCCATGGGAATAATTAGGCATGCCATTTGTTATGGGTCATGTTGACATGTGGACCAATGTAACCTAGTATATAAGTATTCACTAGAATGAGGAAATTATATAGTAAAATCCAAATCCTTGAAGGATATAGGTGATAGAGAAGTAGGACTAGGAAGTAATAGGAGGAACAAGCTAATTATAAGGGAGGGAAAGAGATGTATTTTTTTCTTGGATCTACTAGTCAGATTTATAGCTGATATCATGTTTGGAGGAGTCATTGAGGTAGTTATACCCTAAGCTAGGAGAACATAAAAAGTTACTTTCTTTCTCTTTTGTTGCATCATGATCAAACTGACCTTTGTTATGATGATGAAGTGATCATGGTGGAAAGTTTTTATGGATTAACCTACACCACTGAAAGATTATCTATAGGCACTTCAAAGTTGAGGGCCATTAGAATTTTGCATATATGTGTACTTATTATTGAGGTATATGAGGTGGGGGCATTAGGAAGTATCAGTATAAGAGGAGTAACTACTACATATATTGACATGGATGTTATGATGTATGCTATATATATGAAACTGAGAATCACTAGTATTTGGGTCTTCCCTAGAGCTTAAAGAGCTAATAAATGTAGACCATATGTTCCTAGAGATGGGGGCCATGTGATTGAGAATCTCATATAACAATTTTGGGTTATAAGTATTCCTATAGGTAGAATGGGTTGAGTGAAATGTAATTGTGAAGTGAGGATGCTAAACATGGCTATAATTAAGGTGACCTAAGTGAATTCAGAGCTAATAAGATGGGAACTTGGTATGGCCTCTATAGAATAGGCTTAGTGGGAGTAGGAAATCATAGGGGTGGTATAATGGTTTGTAAAAAGGTGGATACAATGAGGGAAGGAATATATAGTAGCACCCATTATTGGTCTCATTTTAAGCTCACTTTTGGGTTATTATTGATGTCAAAGTACAACACCCATGTCATTGGTAATGGAGTGGCCCATGGAAGTAGACATGGTAGAGATGGAGATAATATTAGGGGAGGAAAATATCCATGAGTGAAGGAAATAGGACCCCCTTTATGATCATCCTAGATATGTGTGGTGAAATCTATTAAACATCTTCCCCAAACTAAGTTTAAGGAGCCTATGGAGGTGGCACTAGCCTTTCTTTAGTGATTAATGCAGATTGGACCCACTTCTATTTCTTATTCATCACCTCAAACTATGATATCACCTTAGTGTCACTAAAATGTCTTAGAATTAATATAGTCATATTTTTAGGCCTCATAGTGGTATTTGATATTGAGCATGACTGCATATTTTTCCATAATGGTATTGATAAACCTGGGGGGGTCCCATTCTTTTTGTTCTACTCTTCCCAAGGTGTATGAATTCATGTTATATGTCATATTTCATAATGAATGTAGGTTATTATATTCATGATGGAAGATGAATATTTGGAAGTCTAATACTCCTTTAAATGATGATCGAGTGAGTAACCCAAGACACCTTCAACCAACTGATAAGTAATCTCTTACTTAGTGAGGCACTCTATGACTTGATAGGGAAATAAGAGAGGAGCTTATCATATTCCCTTCACATAGATGATATTGTGGTATTTTTAGTGTTAGTAATCGACCATGGGTAGGATCATATTCCTAATTTCATCTCATAGCCATGATATAGGCCTCTCATTTACGACCATGTAGACCACTAGGTGTAAGGACTCACAAATGTCCTAGATGTTTTTCTTGTAATGATGCACATATAACTTGTATAAAACCACATAGATGATAGGTATTAGATTATTTTTAATAATCCAAAGTTATTTTAATATTTTATTTAGCTTACTTTGATAGTAAATAAAGTTGGTTACACTAGAAAATTAGTTTTCTCTCATAAACCACTCGTGAAGCTTTATAAGCTTTCATGTATTTATAAATGATTAATTTTTTAAATAATATTTTATTAGATTTTTGTAAAAATATTCCTTCAAGATATAATTTTCTAGTTTCCTCCATTGATAATGGGCCAACAGTGTTATTAGAGCCATTAAAAAATAATTTGCTGGTGAAAGATTTGAAGAGTTACATGAAGATGAATGGGATGGAAGAGAAAGAAGATATTTGAAGACTTTAAAGTTTTGAAATAAATTTAAATAAAAATAAAAATAAAAATAGAATAGTAAAGACCATATTTTCATTATACAAAGATTATAATTTAGATAAGTCTCTATTTTTAATGGCCTAAATACTCATTTATAACTATTTTTTTATTGTTTGGCAATCCACTTAGTTTTTGCATAGTACGTCCCACCCCCCCCACCCCCCCCCCCCAAAAAAAAAAAATGCCTAAAATATGAATATTATGGATCTATAAATATAATTATATAGAATTTATGTTAAATATTTTTTTTTACATTAGTTATAAGAGGGTTTTTAGTATTAAAAAAAAATTGTAAGGATTTTCCATTGTTTTCACTACCTCTCAGAAATGGTACACCCTACAATTGCTATCAAACAGAGAAATATGATTTGAAAGGTGTTCTGAGAGAAAATTTTCTTCTATAAACTAATTAAATAAATAAAATAAATTTATATACATTTAAGTCTCCATTTAAAAAAATAAGAGGGGAAGGCAAATTCTAGCAAAAGTATGGCTTCATACAGAGATGATGACATTCTAGACAAAATATGGTAAAGTGATCTAAATTTTCCTTTTTCATGTTTAATATTTCATTTTGAAATATTAAGGAGGGCCCCACTAGAGAACACTTTCAATTTTTCATGAGTTGATGGTAACAAATTTTTACATCCACATCTTTATTTTTTTATTTTAGAAATTTAAGAAAATGTAATGTAATTTAAAATTTTCTAATACATGCTTCAAAATTAATTACAAAGGGGTTGATCAAAATAATTTTGTAAGCCACTCTCAAAAATAGAGGTCAATATTTCAAACCTCTAAAATTCTTCATTTTGTCACGTTTGTCATTGTGAACATTGTATTATGAATATTTTTTTTGACTAATCATTATTTTGTATAAAAGTGATCATGTGACTAGTCAATTCATAGGTTTTTAGATGTTACAAACACATTGTAATGGTTAATTTTGTAATTTTAAGTGACATAAAAATATTTTTATAATAAATCTATTGAAACTAATATATAAAGGTGCATTTTTGGTCGAAAATATCACCTTAAAAATGAATTTTTTTATACTATCACCTCATGCTTATGCTCTCAAAGACAATACGATTCATTACATGTCCTAGGATCATTTTTATTAACACCATCTAAATGACAACTAGAGGTTGGAGGATTTATTGTAATATAGAGGATAATAACCCTCTCTAGTGAGTTATTCACTTGGAGTTTGGGTCTAATGCTTGAATAGAAAATTTTGGCTTGTATTCATACTTTTAGTTCCTTTTTGGCTTTCTATATTTGATATTCATGACATGGAGTGGACATAGTTAGTTGTTCTTGATTATCTCAATACAAAACTTCCTAACTCTTATCTAATAAGGGAGAAGATATTTCATTTGTTGATCTTCAACCAATCATCGATGATAGTATGAGTTAAAATGGGTTACTAGAACATTCAGTTTTGAGTAAAGGTCATCATAATTTGTTGGACATTAGGGAGATGTTACATACATAATACAAGTTTATCACTTGGATGGGTTCTTGTATAGGACCTTATTTAGATCGATATAGTTTCAAATGCTTGATCATGTTCTCCTATTGTAAGATACGATGATCACCGGGGATGAACATACCTTCTCATTTTATCATCCATTTTTTACCACAACTCTCATGGGTGGGCTTTTTTATGGAGTGGCATAGTTTTTAGTCAGTTCCAAAGGTATAGTGCACCACTTATAGTTACAATAAATATCTTTTGATGAATTTAGATTCATTTATCTAGTTCATTAATCTGTTATACCCCTTTGGATCAAGTGGGAGTTTATTAGATTATTTTTAATGATGCAAAGTTATTTTAGTTAGTTTAATTTGTTAGTAAATAAAGTTGATTACATAGGAAAAATAGTTTTCTCTCATAAACCACCCATGAAGCTTTATAATATTTCATGTATTTGTAAATAGTTATTTTTTGAAATAATATTTTTTCAAATTTTTGTCAAAAGCTTCATTCAAGATGTAATTTTATAGTTTCCTCCATTGATAATGGGCCAACAATAAGGGTCTATGGAGAAAACACAAAAGGATTAAATGTGAGTGTGGTGTAGACCATGTCTATAAGATAACTCAACATGTATAATTTTCCACCCCCTTAAGCCTCACTAACATCCTTCACTAGATTAAATTTGATAAGGCTCCTGAGGTTTGAGACTCCCTTTCCATCAAGGATGATGCTCAATAAGGCACCCATAAGATGTCTTTTTATATGAATAAATGATTCAAAAAGATCATACAAACTTGAAATCCGTTGAAGATATGAATTAGGTATCCATTTATGTCCTCATTTCTAGTCCATTAATCTTGATAAATGGAGAAATCCTAGAGAACCTCATAAATCTCATGTGTTTCAGTCCATGTGTCCATTGTGCTCTATTTTTAGGCCATGGTGTACTATAGGAGATTATAATAATACTAAAAATAATTCTCATATATATATATATATGTAACTTTTTTCTAAGACCCTATGGAGTATAATATTTCTTATGAAACATGATTCACACATAGACAATTCAATAGTATACTTTTGAATAGATTTTAACATGGTAAAAATTCTAGTTTAGAAGCTACCTTTTTAAATCCTTAATCCCTCATAGTAAAAAGCTCATAGAGGACCTGGGTCTCATCCTCATCATCATCTGAGGTGTCATTCTACACATCCTTAATTACCTATAATACTTTGTTATAGTGATCAAAGTTGGTTATATATTATCATAAGGTGGTATCTATGTATTTAGGTTCAAGCCTAGGATTCGAAGATGATAAGATAATCACTGAGAGTTGAAGAGTTACATTCCATCTAATTCTAAACTTGAGGGAAGCATTGGAAGCTCAATAAGGGTCTAAAAGTAAGGATATTTGGGATTTGGGAGTGGTAACGATAAGAAAATCACTTCAAGGACATATATTCCTATACAGATATCTCTCATATTAATGGTGCTTGGGGATAATTTTGCATGAGTTAAATTATGTTTTGCTGCCAAAATCGACTTGGTTATTTCCTCATTGTAATTTATTCAAATAATTTTGGAAACATGTAATCAATTTATATTTGGTGTTGATAAATGGATATCTATAATTTTTAAAATCAGATCCCACTTACCCAAGTTGATTAATGCAAGGGTGTTATAGGTACATGCCTAATTTATCTCATGTTGCACCTTAGAAACCCTCCATTTATGCCACGTGTCCTCCATGAGTTGGGTGTTTTATTTATGGGCTATGCCAAATAAACATAATTAGGGTTTCACTCCCTTACCTTCTTGAGTAATTATTTCATCCACTTGGACCTTTTGAGTACATGTGGCACTATACTATCATTTTATGATTCAACCTATATCTTACCTTTCTTTGCCTCAACTATTCTAATCCATTTTACCATTTGGCATAAAGGAGTGATGCATAGCACTTTATGATTGGGTCTAAGTTTTGAATGTACCTCTTTTTATAACTCAATCGGGTCCCATTAAGCCTTCTATACCATTTTTCATGGAAGTTATATGGGGTGGCCTATGTTTGGTCAGGATCTCCTTGGGATCTAACATATTTTGAAACCCTAAGAGACTAATAAATTTGATAAGCACCACATGTCAGCTTCACATTCATTAAGATATTTTAGGGCTTTGACATATTTAACACCCCTAGAATACTGAAAAATATAACATGATCCACATGTAAAATTTGCATTCATCAAGGCTCTAACATCTCTAACACCCTTAGGAGATTGATAAATATGATAGGATCCTTATGTAAAATTCACATTAATTAGGATCTCTAGGGATATAACATTATGACACCCCCAAGATATTGATAACTCTAACATCATCCATGTGAAAACACATTCATTAAGATCTTTCAATATTTATGAAAAGTGAGTAAATTAGAAAAAGGTCATGATATCAAATGAAATCTTGCATGTCTTCCAGTACATCTCTATGAAATTCCAAATAGGAATAAGAGGTGATGTCATCTCAAGAAAACTTGCATAATTGTAAGTCTTTAAAATAACACAGTTAACACAAAATGTTATAAGTATGATAAAACCTTTGTATAAAAACATAGGAGGGATAACTGTTATAAACATAGATAATTTTAGGATCTCCATGATGATCTTTTGTAGACTATGAATGTTATGAAACATTTAGTTGATCAAGTTGAAATAGCATTTCAATATTTTACATAGTTAGGGAATAAGTGTGAGGAGATCTAGACTCTAAAATTTTTTTGAGTTAAGGGATTTTAGATGGGTCCCCCTTTTCTCCCAAAAATGGGTTGTGTTAGTCACACAAATGGTTAATTTATGGGGAAAACACTACGCCAACATCTATAATATAGACTATAGGCCTCCATTATTGAGTTATGATATAAGTGGTTATAAATCTATTATACCAACTTATAGAAAAGAGAGTAATCAATTATAAATCAAAAAACAACATATTAGGCTTATTTCTTCTTCAAAGGGTCTTTTTTTACAAAGTGATTCATTCTTTTATGTTACTCTAAGTCAACTGGGAAATCTTAGGTACTTTGAGATCCTTGAAAGGTAATTATTTGTAGACTTTAGTTAAGGACAGGAGAGATTGGAATTTAATTTTCTACAAAACATTCATATATATCTATGATAGAGATGCTTTTGGTCCCACTCTAGGCCTTACTCCATTGCTAGCTAGGCTGAAAAGCCTAAGATGGAGATGTCCAAAATCACCCTTTCTTGGGAAGAAAATTTTATTTTCATGAGATTCAAACTTCCCTTTATTTTTATGTTTATTTTATTCAATCTAGGAGGATTGGGAACTAATGTGTCCAAGGTTGAGTAATGGTTTAATGATATCCTTGTACCAAGAATATCCATTACTTGCTCAGTGATTTTATCTCAGTTGATATGTTTTATTTTAAGTGTTATGATGACCTTTATTAAAATGGATATTTTACTGATTAATTTACTCAATTAATAATCAATGAATCTTAGTTATTTTAGTTTCTCCAAGAGAGTTTCCTTCACTCATCACATTTTACAATAATGGGAGCTTGCCTTCTACCTTCTAACCTTAAGACTTTATTTCTATTACTTTGTCAACTTTCAAGTGATTGGATTTGATTATAAGAGTATGATTGATATAATTTATCTTTACTTTTATAGAACTGAATACCTCTTATTTCATCATGGGAAAGGGGATCAATTGATTTAATAATATCAAGGGTATACATGGGAAAAAAAATGAACAAAGAAGACAAATAAAAAGTATGAATAATAAACCAACAAATCAAAACATAACATAAGAAGCTAACTACAATATAATAAACTAACTACAATATAATATATACATCACCATCCTTTTCCCAAGTAATACTTTGATATTTATTAGAAGGGATAACTAAGAATTAGTTATTCAATAAATTTCCATTCATAGGTATTAGAATATCATTTCCTGTAAGGTCCTTTAGTCTAAATGTGTTTTGCCCCAACAATTTAAAGATCTAGTATGGGACAATCTAGAGTGGGTCAAGTTTGGAATGATATGTCATATTTTCATGTTCTTTATCTCATAATAAGATTATGTATAGTGTATATATATATATATAGATACACACACACATATATATATATATATGTATCTATATATATATATGTAGATATAATATATATATATATATATATATATATCTACATATATCTACATATATATTATATATATCTACATATATGTATATATATATATATATATATCTACATATATATATACATATATATATATATACATATATATATATATATACATATACATATATATACATATATACATATATATATATATATATGTATATGTATATATATATATATATGTATATATATATGTATATATATAAATATAAAATATATATATATATATATATATATATATATATATATATATATATATATAACCTTTCCTAACTTATCAAACTATATCTTAACATTTTATTAATGCCTAATAAAGTTTTGTAGGGCCTCATCTCATGCATCCTCTAATTGGATGGTGTTCGATAATCTTGATTTTGTTTTCCTAGTGACCCCCATGTATTATTTCTTGAATTTTTAGTTTGGTAACTTGATGTTCATTAGAAGGATAGGAGATAGACCATACAACAATATGAATGGTGAAATTTTGAGGGATTGCTTATATATGGTGTGGTTGGTCTAAAGAGCATACTTTAATAGTGAATGAAAGTCTTAAGGTCTCTTGTTTACTATGTTTTTAATTACACTGATTAGGTTTTTGTTGGTTGATATAGCTAAATTGTTCCATTTTAGATAGTAGATGGATGATAACTTCAAATTAATGTTTAAAGAATCATTTCATTAAATTTGGACATATTCTGATCTAGATTGAAAATTAAAACTATTATTATTGGCTTATATAGTATCAATTATTTCAAATATTGAATTCCAATTTCACTATTATCATATTTAAATTTTCAATTTATTGGAATTACACATCATATTTTATGTATTATATTTTAAATTTCTTTGTAATTTAAAGTTATTAATCAAATAGTAGTACATATTATTCTAGTTTTTTCAAAATAATTCAATATTTTTTGTGAGCATGTTCATGCTACATTTATGAGATGATCTCACTTATTGCATCAATTTCACCCTATTTATAGTATTTGAATTATATATCTTATCCATCCACTCATTTTTTATGACTACCTATTTATTGCTTTATATTTTGACTTTTCACATGTATGGAATTATGGTTCATTTTCTACCTAGTACTTCAATTTGATTCATGAAATTGGCATTACTAAGCTTGAAGTTGTATCTAGTCAACTTATCCATTTTACTTTGGCATCTAGAATTAGATACTTATCCATAGGATGTTTTGATAGATGTATGTGGATGTTTGATGCCACTAGTTATTTGAAATATGCCAATCTAAATGAGTATAAACACAATTTATTCCCCAAAAAATCACATTTTCAATCTTATGGAATGTGAAAAAATAAATAATCTTAAGTTAAATATTTTTGGTAGTTGATAGTATTCCAATCTTGTGTAGAATTAGCACATGCCTATTATGAATAAGATAAACAATAATATGGACATCCATTTTCTAACCAATTTAATGTAAGACAAGATTGGGTGGATTACTTAGAGGAGTAGTGCCAGCGATGCCCATTTTACATGTGAATGCATATTAACTCATCTAAATTTACCACATAGTGCTCACTCATTCATCTAGAACTCCTGAATATAAAATCCTAGGTGACACTTTATTTTAATATTTCAATTAATATGGCAGGTTTTATCTACTCATTGATTAATGACCTTCATGTACATATATTTTTTTATACTTTTCCTGGAAAAGTAAATAATTGGGATTTCACTAAACATCACAATCTTGATTACCTAAGTACATGCCAACTGATTTAAATACTACCAATATGCTAGTTTTACACCCTATACTTCAAGAAATGTCACAATCCCACTCACCTAGATCTTGAAATAATAAAGTTTAAATTATAATCTCTAAACTAGGAAAACCCATGGATTATGATGCATTCCATCATCTTATTTATGCATTGTAATTAAATCACTTCTAGAAAGTAAAACTTCAATATTTCACCAAATGTCATAATCCCAATCACCTAGGCACATGCTAACTTATCCAAATACCATAAGTGTGTCAATTTTACACCCAATATTTTTCCAAATGTCATAATCCCACTTAATAATACCCTAACACAATAAAGCTCAAATTTTTGTAAGTTCCAAGCAAGTGGAACCCATGGATCATGATGCATGTCATCATCATGTTAACTAGTTCTAATTAAATCACTCAAAGAATCACTAAAGCAAAAAAATAAATAGATATTTTAATAATGTCTATGAGAAAAAACAAATTGGGACCCTATATCAAAAGACATATCCCAAAGGCAAGGGATAAAAATTTAATAATACCATTAATTCATATGAATTGGTAAACTTAATGTATTTAATTTTAAAGGCCAATGAATCCAAAAGTAAATTATATATACAATTTGTAAAGCATAATGTCATCACATAAGAAACTACTACATAACACATGAATGAGATACAATGTCATTATAATTTTTTAAATATTATGATCAATTAATAATACTAAATAAAATGATAATAATAATAATAATAATAATAAAGATGACTATTCCTAATGATCATTCTATGATCCATTTTATGTAGAGTCTACGATTTAAATTTCATTGAAATAGTCAACTTTTTTAATTTTTGGATTGATTTTAATTTGATCAAAATAGATCAAGATGAGATTGAAAATTTGAGTTAGATTGTATAGTAAGTGTTAGACCCCAAATATTATATGTAAAATTTGGAAGATGGGATAATAGATATGGGCATAAAAGTAATCCAAGCTATGGAAGAGACACAATGCAAAAGTCATTAGCACAAAAGAATAAAATCACAAGGAATAAGGTTATAGAAAACATAGATGAAACAAGGGTGTAAGACACAAAAAATGGTGAATGAATTAGACAAGGATTCATAATGAAACAACAGCTAGGGAATGGTTTGTATGAGCATAAAAAGAGAATAGTCAAGTGAAAATCTAGCATTGGTAAAAAAGAAGATAGGAGAATGAAAATGATTACTATATTATAAAGGGTATATAGGGGTAGTTAGGGTTGAATAAATAAGAATTAATTTTAAATGATTCCCACCACACATTATTTTTAATGTTGATTGATAAGTCATCACTTATATATCAATATTCTAATAGAATGGTCAAGGTAAAAACCATGTATAAATACCACCTATTTTTACTTAAGGAGATGATCTTGACTGTGATCATATAAATGTAATACCTAAGCTTTATCCTAATATGGATTTCAACCTATGTGTGGGGATCATTAATAAACATTATATATATATATATATATATATATATATATATATACAATATTTGTTCTACAAATACACCTTTTGTAATCTCTTTATGAGTTAATGATACCAGTATTATGCTTTTCAAATTATGAATATCTTTTTTATGATGAATAGATTATGTAATGAGTTCTTAGGATTAAAATTAATATTATTTTATTGGCTAAAAATATGCACATGTTTAAGTTACCTATAACAATGATATGAATGCATAAAGCATTACACAAAAAAACTAATATGGACCTGTCTTAAGCTACATGCTTTGGGTCAGTGTGTGAGATCATTTTTGAGATGGAATATTATATTAGGCACATGACTAGGATAAGTCATGCTAAACTAGAGGAAAATATCCCAACACTATGGTCACCATTTAAAAATATGTTATTAGAAATTATTAAACTTAATAGGATGACAAAGTTATTCATATGTACAAAAATAATTTCCTTTATTTGTAGATACATAAACAAATCCAACTATAAACTATAAAATTAATAAACTTCCATATAAATATACAACACAATTAGTGCTTGTATAAATCACTTTTGTAATTTAAAATAATTACATCTCTCACTATAAAATTTTAAAAAAATTTATTGGGTTTGTATCATCTTGGAACAAATACCAGCTATATAATTATAGTAAGACAACTCAATCAAAGTCACTAATTGTTCTTTTGTATGTTTATAAAGAGTGATGCATATTTAGGTATGGTCCCACATGATCTATCCATGTACATAAGTGTGTTAAATTTTTATTATCAAAATATAGTGTATCATCAAATTTTTAGCATTGAGACTATCCAAAGAAAAGGGACTATCAAAATAAATTTTATTGACTACAAATAATATGTTGTCTAACCCATACCAATGTGTGTACTTGTCTACAACATTATCCATGTTTTTAGTGTATACTAGAATAATATTTCCTTTTTGGATATGATCAATTCGTCACTAATTTTGCACTTTGTTATCCACACATAATAAAAATTTTCACATTTTGTAACCATTCAAACTATTGAATGAAATAATGTTATACTCTTGAGTTCAAGTATGTAAACCATAACCCAATATCAAAATGTTTCTTTCCAACCTTCAATAAGTCAAAGCTAAATATATGAATGAAGTATTGGTAGCATGAATATGAAAATTCTAGGTGTTTGTTCCATGTTATAAATTCAATGGTCCTTAGAACCATGAAGAACACTCCTACTCCTAGTATCAAAAACTTCCTTTTAATTGGAATGATAATATATAAAATAGTAGACCAATAACATAATTCTTTTTCAACAACTAGCTAATTATCAATATTTTATTGAAATAAAGTTCTTGACACCATTGCACAATAGTTTATGTTGAATACATAATCTTAGAATGTACTTTAAAGATTTAATAATGAGAAATTCATAGTTACAAAAAATGTTTAGGGATAATCTCATAGTATAAAATTTCTTAGGGCAAAATTTATTTTTACAATAGTAACTATTTATCAACAAATCATCATTAATCAAAAAAATAATAACCTTAATATAAAAAATGATGTAAAATTACCAAAAACTATTTTTCATTAAATTTAAAGTATATTTAAAAATCATATTTGAGATATGAGCCAAATATGAATGAAAACATTTAAGAATCATTATTAACAACATAAAGTATTGAAAATTGAATAATGCTCATAATATTTATTTTATATATTCAGTGTAAACTCAATTTCATTTTATTTCGGTGGTTCAACACTTATTACACATAAAGGTAGATCTTCTTCCAAAGACAATCTTACATCATCTGCATCCCCAATCAAGGGTAGTTCTTTAAAAATTGGTGCCATAAGCCATTTTTCCTTTGTAAACTCTTTTTCAAAGAAAACCTTCATTGGAATGATAAATTTTCTTTAGATATACATTTTTTTAATGGGTTTATGTAATAGTTCTTACATAATTAAAAATAATTCTAGGTTCCTTCTAAATCATGTCCAAATTCTTAATAAATATTCCTATATTGTTCATGCAACGCTTAAAACCCCCGCAAAAAAGGATAAGCATCCACTTTAGCAGTTATTGGTAATTTTATGAAATTTTTTGTGCATTCACATTTGTATCATATATAGAAAAAAATGTTAATTGAAACCATGAGGACACAACCACTAAATATTAGGTTGAATGTCCTCTTGGATGTATATACTTGTTGTTTAATTGGAATGGAGTGTTTCTCTTTTTTGAAAAATATTTTTGAGTTAACAATCCTTATAAGTCGATAACAAGATTTATTTTTAGAGGAACTATAGAAAATAATAATTTTGAGAATCAACATTAAATTTAATTATTTTTAAAGTTATTATAGTAACATGCCAAATAATGGTTTCCCTGTATTTGTAGGAATTTGCATAGATTGTGCATCATCTCCAATTAGATCTACACAATAATTTAAAATTATAATTATTTAATGATTGATAAACATAATAAAAATAATTGTATTGGGAATTAGTAATGAAGTTTTTAATAAATTATTATTAATTTTAGTAATTATTAATTCCTATTTACTTGTCAAGTGTGATAATTATTGTTACATGCTTTGATGTAGTTGATGTATTTACCACAACCACATTCTGATGAATTTCATATTGTCAATTAATTTTCTCCCCTTGAGATGAAGTTGAGTTTTCATTTACTTCATCATCTACATTCATCACTATTTGTAATGGCTCTATAATTTCTACCAACATGAAACATACTAGTTTAGAATGAAAATAATATCTCTAAATATGTAATTTTTATGATATAAACTATTATAAAACCATGTACGTACCAAGGGGTATCATGAGATATTTTTAGTATTTTTAAATCATCATCTCCTACATTGGATTTTCCACTATGAATATTAGAGAATTCATCTTTAAACTTGCAACAAATTTTATCATATTTGTGCCTCCATAACTTGATATAACAAGGGATGATTTTGTACTACATCTTGATAACATTTGCTCCCAAAAATGTGTAGACCTCTAATACTTGAAACAATTATATAAAAAGATAATCCCAATATCAGTTGGCCTCATAATGCCTAAGGTTTCAGTGTGTGACCATTCAATTTCTATTCCCACTTCATCAACCCTATCTTTTTAATCATGGACACTAAAAATACTAATAACCACATATAGTCCCTTGAACCCATATTCCTCATTTGAAACCTTTTAACATCCTTTGGAAATGATTTCATTCTTTAATTTATCCTATTCCATGTATATGCATACAAAAATATGAAACAAATAGGCTTTGATCACTAGAATAAGAAAGATGCAAATAATAGTACCTCAAAGCCTATACAAAAGTATCCCAATGTTTTTCCCAATACAAAAGTAAAAACACAATGACATGTGAAATCATAAGTATCTTCTTCCCTTGATAGAGATTTATTTTTAATTAATGATACATAATGTTCTAAGATGTATATGGAATCCTTTAATCTCACTTTATTATATTCTACTATTTTCTATATCCCTTGACCTGATTGATTTTATTTTCTTTTCCTTTTTTCCTTTGTGAATTCATCTTAGAGTTGAAGAAAGTGAGTTTCATATATGAAAGAAATTTATTTCAAATTTGATGCATCATGTCCTATAATAACTACTTGTTTAGGAACCCATGAATTCAAATAGTTTATAATTTTTGACATTGAGACTCTGGCTTATATCACTCTTTGTAATATACACTTAAAGTTTATACTTTTACCCCAATGTCAACAATCATGTTTAACCAAACATTTATACTCATAAATTTGTCTATTATTACATCCAGTTATTCCATAAACATACCTCATTTGACTCTAAATAAACCTAATGCAAATTTATCCAATGAATTTGACTTGAAATCTAGGTCATTGTCTTTATTAAGGATGTAATCCATCCCACCATTTATGTTTAGATCAAAAACTAGCACCCAATTTTCCCATATGTCTTCAAGAAGAATGAGAAATGTCAACTTATCACTAAATTTATCCACCATTTATTTTTTAAAAACATTCTTAATCTCTTATTCAAATGCCTATATGCAAACATAAAAGTAAGTTACATTATTAATCAAACATATAGATTAGTTAAATGAATATTATTGTAAAATTATTTATTATTTTTATTATAATTTAGGTTAATAATTAAATTCAATATTAAATTACATTCTAGTTAGTTATCTTTTCATTGCCTAAATTGGAGAATTATGGTCTTTTTTCCATGATACACAATCCCCTCTATTTGTACAACTAGTCAATAAAGTGTGTCCAAATTCATGGTTTATTGGCCATATTTTGTTGTTTGTAGATACTAATTACCTTATATGTTGTGTATTTTTTATAAATAATAATATTTGATATTTTTTAAATATTTCATGAAAAGATGCAAAATCATGATTTTGAATAATAATTGTCATAACTATGATGTTATGTTGTCCATCAATTATGTAGAAATTAATCTATGGATTATGTAATCTATGCTTGAGATCAATGTCCAAGATATAACCAATTAATTTTTTAAAGGGAGGAAATACCTCCTCCCACTAAATATTCACATGATTACACAACATTGAGATAACTAGTTTATCAACACTGACTAGATCAAGGTATCGGTATTGGTATTAAAGAGGATCTTGGTGGTAGCATTCGTATATAATATTGAATGATTTTTTATTATATATGAAAATTTGAATCTCTTCAGATGTTGAAGATTCACTTTTCTTAAATTAATTTTCATATTAATTAAATAGAGTTTTATCCTTTTAGATGACCTTAGTTATTATAATTGTGATACTGAAGTTTATTTTTCCAATTTTGCCAATAGTTACCACCTCATATATGTAAACATTTTTTAATGAAAAATTTCCCCCAATTCTTTGTCCATATTTAAGTAGTGGCTAATGGAAGAAGTGAATGAATATTGATAAATTCTTATGAATTCTAGTATAATTATGTTACAAATACTTTCACTACTTTTGATATCTAGTTTTGTCTCCATTTGTAAATGGTTAATTTTTTAACCATAATAAAAGTAAGAATCTTTATTATGTTTTGACAAACAAACCATGCCACTTTTTATATATAATGGAACTTATTGATCCATTTTCATAATTTGGGATAAGTGGTCATTATTTTTTATGTCCTCCACATAAACCCTTATTACATTATTTGCAATGAATTTCATATTTAACACTATCCTAACCATTTGATGTTCCCCTTACATGGAATGAAACAACTAGAGGTCATTGTGATGGTAAGATGGAGAGTAGATTTATATAAAACATTCATCATCTCTTTTCTCCTAGTCTAATGCACCTTTAATAAATATAATTTCTTGGTAGGGAACACTACCCATAAAAACCATTACAATCCCTATTATAAAAAGATAGTCATAATTTGTTAGATTAAATTTATCATGTTGACATTTAAAATATGACATGTTTTTAAACCATGTTAAAACATATTATTTTGATACATTAGTCACTAGATCATAATTTTTTTGAATAGATGGTTATTACTTAAACCCATAAAGTATTGAAAATGTAGGAGTGATAGAACATAAATATCCATGATTACTATCCACTTATTGATAATAATATTATACCTATGTATAATTGACACACACCCATTATGAATTGAGTCTATTCTAAATTTATATTATAATGTATCTATTGATATTTTATATTATTATATTTATTATTTAAAATGAATTTTAATTTAATGGAGATGATATTTTAATCTTTTTAAAAATGGGCTTGTGCCTAATTTTACATGAGACATTAATAAGAATTTTATCAATGGATCCCATTCTACACCATAGAAAATGTCGATAGTTGATGGTATTCCAATATTGTTTAGAATGGTCACATGCCCATTATGAAAAAGATAAGAATAATATGAACATACACTTTATAACTAATATTATATAACACATACCCTAAATTTTCCTAGAGTCACACATAAATTGGTCACACATATCTTTGTTTGCCTTGGCCACCTTATTTCACATAACTTGGTCAAAGTGATCCAAGTGGACTTTGAATTCATCCCAGTCAAGTAGAGTGCCATCTAGATGGAACAACACTAAGATATTGACCTTATATAAGTAGTGTAATATCTTATTTTTACCTTATTCTATGGGATTCACCGTATTCAGTGACATGGCTAGCCATTCCTCAAGTGTTACCCTCATGCTCCTGACATATGTTTGGTTAAAGTTGAGGTCTAAAGTGGGCATAATATTTATCTCTAGAAACATGCCCTTATTTACTATGACCACCATCATCTTATATTTTATCTCTAGTAGAGTAATCTTCTCCAAATAGTCATGGGTCCTCTGAATATGCGTCACATAGTTAACCTGAGTCTCCACCACTTTTCACAGTACTATGAAGAGTTGAAAGAGAGTGTCCTTGACTTTCCAAATTAGTCTAATTAGGAAGGAAATTTTCACTTGTGCTTCAAGAATACAAACTTTCTCCTACCTATCTTCCACCAATTTCTCATACATGTCATGGGTAGCTTAGGAGATTGGGTCTTTAGCCACCTTTTTTTCTCCCATGGGAGTATTCACCTTGGTAAGAGAGAGAAAATCATGTTGGGTCTACCAGACCATAGGTTTTCCCTCCTACATTAATTTTTAAGTGAAGATCTTATGCATATTTCCTATGGTGTAGTTAAAGTCCCACTACACATTTAGGTCACCCTACATTATCATCTTAGGTGCCTGAGATATTAAAACCATACCCAAACATATAAGAGGTGTTGGTAGAGTGAAAAAACTTATGGTGATAGGTGGAAGACGTAGTGGAGGGGGCATGGTGGAAGTGGAAGGTATGAATAAGGAAAGTAATGAAGTGGTGGCATGGGGGCATAAGGAGGCAAGACAAATTGGAAGTCCTAAGGAAAAACCTACACCTACCACTAGCTTGAGTCATGTTAACCTAAGGAGATATGACTATAGGTATGGGGTATTCAGTACAAATGAGGAAATTGGTTCGTTAAATCCAAATCCCTAAGAATTTAGGATGAGGGAAAAGGGAGGTTAGGAGATGACACAGGGAGCCAATATATTTGGTACAAGAGGATGAACTACCTCTTGATTTTTCCTTAGTATCTTGTTTTAGTCATCCTGGGATACTGTAGTTGATGGATAAGTGGTGGTAGAATTTGTGGGGGATGACTAATTAAGATACTAGACCATGGAAGGCATCACTAGAATAGTCTAGGCTATTTGATCTATGTATGTAGGTGTACTTATCATATGATTTACAACCATGTTATATAAATTTAGGGAGACCACATGTACCTAGGTCTACAAAATGACTAGTGGGGACATGAAATAAATAGTGTAGATTATAAAGAGGAGGTGAGGGAACTAGGAAATACTAAACTTAGAGGCACTTAGGTGAATTATGGAAGGGGTAAAATAGGTAACAAGGGAGGTTTCACCTGAGTAGATGATAGGGGAGTCATGAAATCAAGTGGTGCTATGAGAGGTTTCTAGAGAGTGGAGGGAGAGGGGGAAGGGATTTATGCTAGTGTCAACTAATGGTATCAATGTAGACTAGTTTTTTGGCTACTACTAGTATCAAACCTTAAGGTTTACACAGCCTAACATCAGGTTATTTGATATTGAGTCACTTGGGCATAGGATGTATGGGCATGAATTTTTTGGGTCCAAGTTACTCAACTTGAAAGAGGTGGTGGAGGAGCTAAGGGATGAGCTACTCAAACTACAATAGGTGGTGTAGGAGCTAAGGGTTGAGGTAAAGGAGGATCTCTATGAGGAGAAGCTATTGGGACTCCTTGTAAAATACTTTATTAAATATGTTGGGGAGTAACCTTGACATACTCTACATGCTAAACCATAGTATAAGGGGAAATTGATGGCCCAGGATGAACCTTCTTCCATTTAGTAGGGGATTATTTAGTGGATTACTATCAATATATAATTGATAGTGTATTATAATTGTGTATGATGGGCACATACCCATTCTTAAGAAGATAAGAATGATATGAACATATAAAATTATAACCAATATTATGCAACATAGTCTTAGGGGATTATTCAATGGAGTATTTCTAATACGTATTATGTATTATTCTAATCTTGTGTATAATGGGCACATAACCATTATGAGCAAGATAATAATGATATCAACATCAAAAATTTTAAACAATATTTATCAACACAAGCTTGGAGATTCTTCAGTGGAATATTGGTAGTATGTATTTTATAGTATTCCAATCTTGTGTAGAATGGACACATGCCTATTACGAACAAGATAAAAATAATATGAACATCCAAAATTATAACAAATATTTTGTAACACAAGCTTGGGGAATTCTTTAGTGGAGTATTTCTAGTATGCATTTTGATAG
>JARHVA010008736.1:372500-430109 GCA_037957365.1 Torreya grandis
AATCAAATATTATTCTAATTGAATATGTGAAAATTATCTTATTACAAATGGGTATGTGCCTATTCTATACAATCCATCCAAATTATGAACATGGGTTCAAGTATACTGTAAAACCTTGAGATGGTATTGTATCATCAAATAACTACAAGATAATAATTAATATGAAGAGCCACATGGTTCCCATTTTTTATATAACACAAGAATGGGAAGATTATTCATTAGAGTACTACCAATATGGAATTTGATAGTGTAGTCTAATCTTGTGTAGAATGGTCACATGCCCATTCTGAAATGGATAAGAGTAATATGAACATCTAATATTCTAACCAATATTTTGTAACACAATATTATGGGTATTCTTAAGTAGAATACTACCATTATACAATTGATAGTATTCCAATCATGTAGAATAGGCACATGCCCATTCTAAATAAGATAACAATGATATAAACATCCACATGGTTTTAATTTTTATATAACACATGATTTGGGGGATGCTTCAATGGAGTAGTACTAGTATGTAGTTTGATAGTGTATTCCAATATTGTGTATAATGGGAAAATTCCCATTCTAAACAAGATAAGAATAGTATGAACATCCCATATTCTATAAAATATTCTATAACATAATCTTTGGGGGATTCTTTATTGGAATATTTTTGGTATGCAATTGATAGTATTTCAATCTTACCTATAATGGGCACATTCCCAATCTAAACAAGATATGAATGATATGAACATCCACATAGTTTCCATTTTTTATATAACACAAGCTTGGGGGGATTATTCAATGGAGTATTACCAGTATTGGGATTTGTTCCCTTAGTATAGCTTACTACTCTAGTTATAATAATATAGTAAACTAGGATTCCATAGGGATATAATGTTGGCATTTCATGCATTAGTCTCACATGCTCACTTGAAGTATGGAGCTAAAGACTAGTCCCCATTAGTTTTATCATATGATGGTGTATACAATAAATGAATAACATAGGTGCTTAAACAATCAAAATTCTATTGTTTATCATCACTTATAATATATTAAACCATTCATTCCATAACTAGTTTAACATGAAAGTAATATAGATATAAAATGTAAAAATAGTTGTAGTGCTAATGATTGACATGAAACGATATATTTAACACAATCATTCCATTATATTAAGTATCAAGTTAAATCATGTATTACAATAGTTCATTATCTTCAACATTAATTAGCAACTAAAAACAATAACAATTATGGTAATCATAACAATAAATATTCATCTCTTTCCTAAATATAACTATGGATTTTTATGAGTTTCCCCATGTTCCTTGTGTCCTTGTTCTCTGTGACTTCATCCTTCTACACTAAGGTATTATATTGCACCACCCCCATGCCATCAAAAAAGTTAATTCATAAAAAATATTTTAAATTAGGGTCAAACATCACCCCACACTATGTCAATAGTCTACCCTCAATTATGTGTTAGGAATAGGCCCCTCAAGCTTCAAGAACTTAGGTCTTGTTATCTCAATTTGGCACCTCACCTCTTCCCAATGATTGAGGGTAGTCTATAATTTACAGTTTATTTCTTCAACCTCACCCTTAAATTTATTCATCTCTTTAGGATTTTAAATAAAATCACATGTTTGATTTATCATAATTTCAAGCTTAGTTGAGCAATCCTTGTGGACATCCTCTAGTGATTTAACTTTTGTCATCACCTACCCTCTAAGTGCCACAAAATTAGTGTTGAGTTCCAGCCAATTCATATTTATTTTGGCCACTAATGCCTTAAAATAATTTATAGCCTTAACATGTTACATTAATTTTTTATTGTTATAACATTCCAGACTATTTTTTTACAATTTTACTCCTCTTGAAGTCTTTCTTAAAAAATTATAGAAGGTTGGGCTAAATTGACAAAAAATTCATTAATAATAGAAACCATAGCACCAAATTTATTCAAAAATATTTTACATTATTTAATGGACTCTAAAAGATACTTGATATCTAATTTAAAATCACACTAAGGGTTTAGTTGGTTTTTACACTTATACAATGAAATATTCACCAAGGGCTATAGCTTATCAAAGGTGCCGCCTTCCATTGGAACTCCATCAATGAGTGTTATCTCTTACTAAAAAATGGTCTTGTAGAGAGTGATAGTATTCACTCAAGTCACCATTATTACTTACATTTGTCACTTTAACTCTTCTATCTCATTTTCAATCCATCTATTTTCTATATGTTCCTCTCACAATAAAACAACTTCTTTTTAGTAATTTATCTTGAGTTAGTTCACATCAAAATTTATAGAGCATTCTACCATTCAACATATAGAGAAAATCTGAGAAAGCTTGCAATCATGGACTAATGTGTATTACCAAAGATATTCCAAAAATATTTTAGGGATATCTATTCTATTTGAGGGAACCTCAAACCATCACTCTTTATTAAATACATTTATATAGAATGAAAGATCATGTTGATTTTGGTTAGCTGAGTCCTCCTAGGGAAATTTTTACCATATATAAAGTTGTTCCTTAAGAACATCATGCTATAATTTTGCCCAAATGGTGGGATCCTCATTAGGTGCTAGTATTTATTACTCATTTTTAATAGCAACCTATTTATCTTTACTTATATTATGCTTGAGGATCTTGACATCATGTTAATCCTACTACTAGCTTGAGGTGGCACCTATTTCCAACATCATTTTTATGGCTTCGGGTTCCTTCTCCAGATTTTTTCTTGTCTTATATTTGAACCTTAGGAGAATGTCCCATTTCTTGAGGTGCCTAAATAGTCACCACTCCTTATCCATTATATCTAAATTCCATTGCAAGAAGACCTTGTGTAGTCATCTACTTTATGGCATATAGGCCTTTTTACTATTCTCCTATGGGGGACCTATTCTTTAGGTGACAATGAGGTAGTCCTTTGTTATTCTAGTTTTTGTTGTTGAGTGTTTGAACTAAAATAATTCCCATACCTCTTCTCCTTTGATAATTTTCCAAATTTGGGTTAATGGGTTTCAATTTCATGATCTCCACTTACCAAAGGTATTTGGGTGATTAATAAAGGGGGTGTAATGGGGTAAAGAAGAGGCACCACTTATGGATCTTGTGGAAGGGAAATGAAACTTGGGGGTGATGTGACTAGGAGATGGAAGGTGGAAGGAGTAAGGGGTGGAAGGGAGATATAGGAAACAAGATGTGAAATGGGGGAACATGCACTAGTGCCTAGTGGAAGCCTCAATTTGGGATTGCCTCTAGACTATGAAAGACATTAAACCTCAAGGTCTATATGACCTAAAGTCAGGGTACTGATGATTAAGTCTCATATGCTTAGGCTACCTAAAACTGAGTAACATGGCTCTATATTAACTAGGTCCAAGCTATAAAAGTGAATGGAGGAGGTAGAGGTGAAACTTATGTGTGAGGAGTGGGTAATCCTATAAGAGGTGTAGGATGAAATTCATGAGTTATTTGAGGAGGTAGAGGAATAAGAACACGAGTTTTTATAGGAGGAAGGATTTGATCATGATCACAAGGAGGAGAAGGTGGGAAAATGCCCTATAATATCCTCTTAGAGATAATGGGAATATTTAGAGTTGGGTCCTATATGGAGTGAGTAGGAGCTAGAGTGGGAGAAGATGGGCCTACTTAGACCTTTCTTTTCTTATTATTCTAATCTACTATATGATCAAACACGTCTTGATCATTCACATTATTGAGGTAGATCTCATCACCATCCTTTAATTTATGTCTATAGTTTACATTGAGATGAGATAAATACCTTACTAGATGAGCCCTCGTCATGCCCTTAGGGTCTTCATACCATAGCTCAGCTCTCCCTAAGATGAAGGAGTCCTACCTAACCACAATTTTTTAGAGGGGAGAGAAAGCATTATGAAAATGGTGTCTAATGGAGATTTGGAGTGATGGACATGATTTCTACTAAGAGCTTATGCAAAAGCTAAAAATACCCTCCACTAGTTATTACATGATCTCCTACTCTGCCAGGTGATCCAAGATGAATTACAACAATTAGAATGGTTGCTTAAGGCTACCCATGATTTGAATAATGATGTCCTCCTTGTATTACTAGAAATATCTTATGGTTGTAATGGAATCCTAGATTTCTTATGATAAATATGGTATTGGGGCTTCATTGATAACATTATAGACCACTGGGTAGAATTTATCATAGATGTCTCATATATGGTTCCAATACTAATGGATATATATTTTTTAAAAGAATAAATGGACCATCGAGCCTTTGATAACCCATGTAGGAAAAGTGGATGGCTTGAAAATGAGCATCCACCAAACTAGTCTAGAAGGGAGCTCATCATGTAAAAATTCCCTTCTACATGGGCATCCATAATGGCATTTACCAACTTGAATTTTATCATCCCTCTCATGTATATAAATTTAGTTTGGAACTTCAAATCCAATGAGCATCATTTAGAAGAGGGGCACCTATAATTCATTATCATATAGGCTACCCTAAGATTTGACTAATTGGTGTAGTAAAATCATACACACTCAAACCTCTTTGAAAAAGGTGTGGACTATGTATTAATTGATGTCCTCCTTATTGACCCACTTGGTATCTAGGTTTTTAGCCTAATCATGTAAGAATTCATTTTTTTTGGAAGGTTTTTAATCATTTCTTCACCATACAATGTTATAAGATAAGGTGAAATCTAAGAGAGAGAGCAATATGACTTATAGGCATTCCCTAGGATGTTGATAATCTATTATAAAGATTTGGGTGAGAACACCTAGTCATGGACTCTATCCTTCACTCAAATGGTAGTGAAAAACACGTTTCAAAAAAAATTAGTGTAGGGGAATATATCTAGTTTAATTGTGGCCATGTGAAGACCACATTTATTTTAAGCCCAAAAGGTGTCCTCAAATTCTACCTTTTCATCATTACCAGATCTTGAATACCCAGGTACCTATTTGATTTATCTAAACATGTCATTATAGTGCTTGAACTACGTCAAACCTTCTCAGATTAAGGTATCTTGGTACCCAATATCATCCTTAGGGTTTGAGGAAGATGCATTAATTGTGTCAAGATAGATGCTAATAGAAATGTATTGAGTGTAGGGAGGAAAGAAATGTAAGGGCACACAATGAGAATTGGAAAATAAGGAGTTGAATTACTTAGAGGGGATAAAACAATAAATGTTAGTGATATTTCTTTAGGATATTTATAAAAACACACATTCATCTCCTATATTAATGGCATTTGTTATCTCACTTGATGTGAATTGAAATTGAGTTGATGACTACATCTCTTCTCCTTTTTTCCAATCTAGAGTTAAATTTAGTATTCATGATCCTCCTTTGCCAAATAGATTTAGCAATGTGGATGTGAATTTTTAAAACTATCCAATCAGGCCCAAATTTCTATTTTATTAATGTTTAACACATGGTAAGCATCTCATCACATCTATTTGAGACTTCTTGGTTAAGTTCTACCTTATGCAAAGTACCATCCACTTATTGGACCTTTTGTTAATAGTCAACATTTATTCATAAATTTGTACCTCATGTCATACCTTTAGGAGGGATGAGGTTTCACTTAGCAGCATGATGTATTTTTTTATTAGTATTTATGTTCCATATGTACTCCATTTTTACCATTCTAGGGACTTAGGTAGCCATCTAATCATACACTTAATTGTGTGAAATGGAAATTTTTGAGTAGGCCAGGATCTCTATAGATATGACATTTTTTAAAGGTCTAAGGACTAACTACTCTAAGAATTTATTATGTGGTGTCTTAAGTGGGTTAGGCTCTCCCAAGATCTAAAAAATTTCATAGGTCTAAGGGATTATCTACTCTAACAACTTACAACATGACATCTCTTTGATGGTGTATTGCTAGTATGTAGTTTGATAGTGTATTATAATCTTGTGTAAAATGGGAATGTTTCCATTCTAGATAATATAATAATAATAGGAAGATCAAATATTCTAACCAATATTTTGTAACATAAGTTTATGGGGATTCTTAAATACAATACTACCAGTATGAAGTTGAAAGTATTCTAGTCATGTATAATTGGTGCATTCCCATTATGAATAAGATAATAATGATATAAACATACGCATGGTTTCCATTTTTTATGTAACTCAATCTTTGGGTGATTCATTAGTGGATTACTACTAGTATGAAGTTTGATAGTATATTCTAATCTTGTTTGGAATGGGCATGTGCCCATTTTGAACAAGATAAGAATAATATGAACATATAATATTATAACAAATATTCTATAACATAATATTGAGGTTATTCTTTAGTGTAATATTGGTAGTATGTAGTTGATAGTATTTCAATCTTGTGTATAATGGGCACATGTCCATTATAAACTAGATAAGAATGATATGAAAATGCACAAAGTTTCCATTTTTTATGTAACACAAGCTTTGAGGGATTTTCAGTGGATTAATGCTAGTTTTGGGCCTTGTTCCCTTAGTCTAGCTTACTATTATAGTTGCACACCTAGAGTAAACTATATGTCCATTGAGCTAGCATATTAAAAATTCATGCCTTAGTCTCGCATGCTCACTTAAAGTATGAATCTTAAGATAGGTCCCTACCAGTTGTATTGCATGATGGTGTATACATTGAGCACTTAACATAGGTGCTTGAACAAGCATAGTTATACCATTTACTATCACTTGTAACTTATTAAACCATTCATCTTGTAACTAGTTTAACATGAAAATAAAGTAGGCATAGAATGTAAAAATAGTTCTAGTGCCAATAATTCATATGAAACCATAAATGTAACATAAACATTCCATTTTATTAAGTATCAAGTTTAATCATGTATTATAGTAGTTCCTTGTCTTCAACATTCATTACCAACTAACAATAATAACAATGATGGTAATCAAAACAATAAATATTCAACCCCTTCCGAAGTAGAATTAGGGGTATTTATGAGTTTTACCATGTTCCTTTCATCCTTGTTATTTAAAACTTGGTCTTTATACACCAATTTATTTCATGTCATTGTCCTTGTTACATAAAAATGGGTAATTATCCAAAATTCTTCAAACTTGGGGTCCAACACTACCCCACACTATGTCGATAGTTCACCCCACTCTTGTGACATGAATAGTTCCCATGGACTTCAATAACTCAATTACCATAATCTTAATTTGTAACCTCACCTCCTCCCAATGATTGAGGTTATTCTATAATTAATAGGTTAATTATTCAACCTCACCCTTAAATTTATTCATCCTTTAGGCTGTTCAAGAAAGTCACCCGCTTTAGTTGTAAAAATTTCAAGCTTAGCTAAGGCATCCTTGTGGACATTACAATCTGACTTATGTCATCACATACCCTTTGAGTGCCACAAAATTGATTTTTATTTCCTACCAATGAATATTTATTTTGGCCTCTAGCACATCAATATAATAGATAGACATAGTGTACTATGATCATTATTTTATTGCTAAAGTGTTCTCAGCTAGTTTTTAGTGTTGTTGTTCCTTATCTTGAATCCTTTCTTCTAAAATTATAGTACATCTAACTTGAAAATAAATCCATTAGTGATAAAAAACCATAATACTGAATCTATTCAAAAAGCTTTGGTATACTTAAATGGACTTCACAAGCTACTTGGTATCCTTGTACACTCACACTAGGGGTTTGGATGGTTCTTACACTTCTATAATAAAAGATTCACCAGGACCTCCAGTTTCTTAATGGCATCACCTTCCACAAAAACTCCATCAGTGAGCACTATATATTACTAAAAGATGGTCTTGTAGGGAGTGAGAGTCTTTAGTCAAGTCATTGTTACTAATTCTAGTTGGTGTTTGAGCTATTTTATCTCCTCTTTAAGATATATAGTTTATCTACATTCTACACACAATAGATCAACTTATTATTGGTGTTGTCTCTTGAGTTAGTTCACATCATAAACTTGTAGAACATTCTATCATGAAACTTTCAAAGCTAGCTTAAGAATTCTTGAACTCACTTAGGCCAATGTGTATTTCTAAGGATCTACCCAAAATGTTTTAAGTAGCTCTATGATATCTAAGGGAAGCCCAAACTGGTGTTGTTCATTAAATACATTCATACAAAAGGAAAGATCATGCCAATTTTGGTTGATTGAGTCCTCTAGGGGAAAGTATTTCCACATATAAATTTGTTCCTAGGGAATGTCATGTTACAATTGTTCTAAAATGGTGGGGTCCTCACTAGGCATTGGTGGCTATTACTTATCTTCATTAATGAGCTCATTCCCTTTACTTGGATTGTGATCAAGGATATATATGTCTTACTATTCTTGTTTCTATCTTGAGGTGGCACCTATTTATAATGTAATTTTTATACCTTTCCCCTCTTCACTAATGATGGGTATGTTTTTAGGGGTTGACTCTTCAGATCATGCTAGTGAATGTTCTTTCTATAACTTTTGTTTGTATCTATTTGAACCTTAGGGTAAGGTCTATTTTTTGGAGGTGCCTTGGGTGTCACCACTCCTTGTCCATCTTCTCTAACTTATACTACAAGAATACCTTGTGATATGTCTACTTGATGGGATCTATGACTTTTTATTCTTCTCTTATTATGAGTCTTGGTGTCTAAGTGATGATGGGGTAGTCCTTTGTTGCTTTGGTTGTTATTAAGCACTTGAACTGGCATCATGCCCCTACCTCTTCTCTTTCCATTATTTGCCAAATTTAGGTATAATGGGAAGGGGTTCCCTTTCATAATATCCAATTACCAATGTATACTTCTTATTTTTATTAAACATATAACACAATAAATGGATTTGATTCCCAACCAAAATTTTATGGGCCTTGATATCAGTTTTTTATGGTTCCCATTTTTACATATACGCTGCCTTGATTAGATATCTATACAACTAGTGAAGAGTTTGGGTTTCAATATCAATCCTATCATCATAAATATTCACTTGGCATGCATCAAATATCTAGTTTACCAAATTCATGAAGTTCTTAATCATGAATGCATAAGGCAACCTCAACCATCCAGACAAATTAGTTGTTTTCTCCATCCAGATAAATGCAAGTGAGTAGTGGTGATTTATGTTAAATTAATCTTGGTACCCCATATACATGGGTATTCATTTAAGAATGCACCACTCATTCCCAAAGGCCTATTTCAATCCATCAAACCATCCCTTCATCTTCAGCTTGTGAGAGGTGATAATGGCACCAAGGCAGGTGAACTATTTGAATCACTTGATCATGGAATTATTATCAAGTAGATAATCACACTTTATTTCTCTACTAATATAGTTAGGAAAATAAATATCATTGAATAACCAAAAAAAATAAGGATTGTACCCCAAGAAAACATTTGATTTGGTAGACAATGGGATAAATCTACATCTTTAATGATTTTCTTAGTAAAGTATTATGAAAAGTTTGTTAAGTATAGGATATAATGAGAGGGAGGGGTGAATCAGTATATCATATGTCTTATAAATATTTTAGTTAATCAAACTCCACTTAACCATACATTCAAGATGTGAAATAAAATTGAAATAGTAACACCACATAAGAGAGAGAGACACCAAATTTTAACATGGAAACCCAATGTCGTAAAAACCATAGAGAACAATCTAAAGTATATGAATGAGAACCAATTCAAATTACAAAGTTTTCTTTTACCAACTTTAAAGAGCACCAAGCTCTTTACTAGGCACCAACATAGAAATTATTTGTGAGCACCAACCCACAAGAGCACCAACCCCTTGCAAATATTTGTGAGTACCAACCCTCTTGTGTATAGAACACAACTATCTCTTAATGTTGTTTTCTCAATAAATGATAGAACTATATAATATCTCTTTCTATTCTCTCCTCTTTTCTTATATAAAATAATTAAAAACCATGCACTCTCTTGTATATTTCAAATGGATTTCCAAGCCTAAATTTATAGCTTTCCAAATGACCTTTGTCATTCACCCTTTTTGAATTTTCACTCCTCATGGAAAATGGTGCAAAACTTGCATGACTCTTTGAATCCTTATATTTAAAAATTCATCTAGTAACCCTTCATCAGTAAATGCATCTTTTCCTCTTTTGTCTTTATCTTGGTGACCTTTCAAATTCCTTAAGGTGACTCTTCATGAAAAAATGTGACATACCATCTTTTGTCTTCACTTGGTGACTCTTGGAATTCCTCAAGATGACTCTTCATGGGAAAATGCCAAAATTACTCTTTTATTTTTACCTCATGACTCTTTGACTTCTCCATGGGCCCTCTTTTGACTTTTATACAACCAAATATATATTCATAAATATTAAATAAATATCAACACATTTTAGCCAAAATATGAACATTAAAAACACCTTTAGAAAATAAATGCTATGGAGCCTTTATCACCAATGCTAGACCTTTGACATCAATGACAATATTTACAATAATCTCCCCCTTTATCATCAATGGCAACCTCAAATTGAAACTACCACAGCCTAAAACATGTACTGCACATGCCAACTTACACATACTACCATCTAAAAAACATATAGTAACTCCCGCTTATTATAGCATCATATACATGTTCCATGTACCTATTTCTAAACATATTCCATGTACCTATTCCTATACCTATTTCATGTACCTATTTATTTTCTTATCACCCTTTAACATCAATGGCAAAGGGCCTATCCTAGAGCTAACACTTAGTTCCCCCTTAACTGATGTTGATCTTCAATGGTAGGAAGTAAAAGAAATTACTCCCAACTTCTCCTGTAGATACTTGAATGTTTTTTTTGGTATGGCCTTTGTGAAAATATCTAAAATATATTCTATAGTATTGATATATTCCATCTTAACTTGTTGATCTACAACCTACTCTCTCAAGAATTGATATTTGATAGGAATATGTTTTGTTCTTAAATGCATCACTAGATTCTTATAAATATTAATAATACTTATGTTTTCACAATAAATAGAAATAGGTTATTCATATTTTACCTTGATATCTTCCAAAGTTTACTTCATTTAAGCACTTAAGTACAACACAATACTGCTGCAATATATTCTACTTTAACTGTAGAAAGTGATACTAGATTCTACTTTTTGCTTAGCCATGATACTAAGATATCATTGAGGAAGAAAGCTCTACCATTTTTACTCTTTTTTTCATCCAAGAAACCTACCCAATTTGAATTTGTATAATCAACTAAAGTGAAATCTCTACCTATCAGATATAACAATCTTTAATCTAATGTCCCCTTGACATATCTAAATATTCTCTTCACTAACTGATCATGACTCTCCTTTAGGGCCGCCTGATATCTCACAACTATGTCTACTACATGCATGATGTTTGGCCCTAATATTGTCAAATATAAAATATTACCAATCATAAATCTATATAAATATTGATCTACAATAGGTGAATCTTCATCTTTACTCACCTTGTTCCCTATACCCATGGTGTGCCAACTGGTACACAATCTTCAAAACCAATTTTTTTCAACATTTCCTTAGAATATTTATGTTGAGATATCAAAATTCCTTTATCTTACTAAAATATTTACAACCCTAATAAAAATGACTATTTTCTAGGCATAGACATCTCAAATTCTTTTTCATATTATCAAAAAATTCTTTTGTCATCTTTTTAATGTTTCCTCCAAAATTTTTGTCATCAACATATGCCACAATAATCAATTGATGTTCACCTTCTATTTTGATGTAGAGATTACTATCAAAAAAACCTCTCTTAAATCCTTGATCTTGTAGGTATTTATCAAGTCTTGCATACCATGCTCTGGGAGCTTGTTTCAATCCACATAGAGCTTTATTCAATCTGCATACATGGATACTATCATTTGAGAGAATAAATCCCTTAGGCTACTGAATGTAGACATCCTCTTCTAGATTCCCATTCAGGAAGGAAAATTTGACATCCATATGAAACACTGCATATGCAAGAAATATTATAATAGCCTCTAGCCTTACCACTAGTGCAAAAGTTTATTCAAAATCTATACCCTCAATCTGAGCATATCCTTTACATACTAACCTTGATTTATTTCTGGCAACTTCACCATCTTCATTCAACTTATTTTTTTAAACCCATTTTGTTCCTATCACATTTTGATCTTTTGGTCTAGGCACAAATTATCAAGTATCATTCTTTTCTATCTGATTTAATTCTTCATCCATTGCCTTGACCCAATGCTCATCATCTCTAGCCTTTAAAAAAATTCTAGGCTAAATTTTGGATAACAAATAAAAATTTAATTGCTTAGATTAACTTACCATCATTCTTATGGTGAAAAATACTTCATTTATGTTCTTGATGATGTCACTCTTTTTATGATTTATCTGAACATATTTGGATGGGGTATTTCTATCCTCTTGCTTCTCCTTCTCATCTTCCTATGACTCTTTAAATTCTTCTTTAATGATTTTAGGAGTGTCCAGTGGATCACTGCCTCTTTATGCTACATCTTCATCTATCTTGACACCTACACTTTCAACAATTTTCCTGGTCATTTTGTTATAACATCTATAAGCTTTAATTTTGCTAGAATATCAAAGAAATATACCTTCATCTATTCTAGATTAAAACTTACCCAATTTTTCATTAGTTCTCTTTATGAAGCATCTACTACCAAAAACTATGAAGTAATGAATTATAGTTAGTTTTTCTTTCCATATCTCATAAAGAGTCTTGTCACGATCGACTCTCAATAATGCTCTATTCTAAATATGCACTACTATACCAAATGCCTCTATCTAATATTTATCTAGTATCTTGGATTCATTTAGCATTGTCCTCACCATCTCCTAATCTATTCTATTTTTAAACTCAACTACTCCATTTTACTATGGAGTTTTGGCTACTGAATAATGTGTCTTTATCCCATGGTCTTCAAAATACTCAATAAACTCATTTGACATGAATTTTCCTCTTTAATTTGATCTCAAGCACTTAATCTTGAAATCAATTTCATTCTCAACAAAAGTCTTGAAATCTTTGAAGTGGCTAAAATCTTCTAATTTTTTCTTCAAAAACATCACCCAAGTTATACATATAAAATAATCAATAAGGAACATGAAATATTTCTCACCTTGAGTAATTTGAGTTCTCATAGGTCCACACAAATTAGTGTGAACAAGCTCTACCATCTTAGTGGTTGAGTATTCTTTTATTTTGAACCATCTTCTAACCTACTTCCTATGTTGACATGGTTCATAAATCATGTTAGAGGTCTTTTTAATCTTTGAAATTGTGGGAAATATTATCATTGATGTCAAAGGTATAGCATTATTGGTGATAAAGGCCCCATTGCATTTAATGATATTTATAATAGTTATATCTTGGCTAATGTGTGTTAATATTTATTTAATATTAAAAAATATATTTTTGGTTGCATATAATACAAAAGAAGGGCCCATAGAGAAGTCAAAGAGTCATGGGGTAAAGATAAAATAAGAATGTGATGCATTTTCCAATGAAGAGTCATCTTGGGGAATTCCAAGAGTCACCAAGTGAAGACAAAAGAGGAAGGGTGAAATTTCTCATGAAGGGATACTTTGAGGAATATGAAAAGTCACCAAGGTAATGACAAAAGAGGAAAAGGCACTTTTGCTCATGAAGGGTCACCACATGACTTTTCAAAGATAAGGATATGAAGGGTCATACAATTTTGACACCATTTTCCATGATGATTGAAGGATCACAAAGGGGGAAGGCCAAAGGTCATTTGGAAAGATATAAATAAAGGCTTGAGAATCCATTTGTAATATATGAGAGAGAGAGTTTGATTTTATATTGTAGTATATAGGTTAGAAGAGCATTGTGAGAGATGAATATGATTTGTATTTTTTATATCTAGATTAGAAGAGCAAAGGTGAGAGAGGAAAGAGATGTTGTAATGAACTATCATTTGATGAGATAGCAACATTGAGAGATAGTTGTGTGGTATACACAAAGGGGTTGGTGCTCCTGTGGGTTGGTGCTCATGAATTTTTGTTGTGTTGGTGATAAACAAAGGGGTTGGTGCTCTTGTGGGTTAGTGCTCACAAATTGTTGTTGTGTTGGTGCTCAGCAAAGGGGTTGGTGCTCCTATGGGTTGATGCTCATGAATAGTTATTTTTTGGTGCTCAACAAAGGGGTTGGTGGTTGTGAATATTGTTTGAGTTGGTGCTCATTCATATAATTGAGATTGTTCTCCATGGTTTTTCCCACATTGGGTTTCCACGTTATATCTAGTGTCTCTCTCTATCTTGTGGTATGTTTATTGTTTTAGTTTTATTTCATATCTTGAATGTTTGGTTAAGTGGAATTTGATTAATGGAAATTTTTATAAGATATATGATATATTGATTCACTCACCCCTCTCAGTATATCCTGTGCTTAACAGGAATATCTCTAATTGCTTATTTCTTGTTGATGTTGAAAATATTGTCAAAATTTATGTGTCCCATTATCATGTGCCACAACTAACTTTCCTCAACTTGACTCAAACACCATTTTTGACCTTTGATATCTGATAACATATACAAATTGTTTCCTATTCTATGAGCATCTACAATCAACACATATAAATATCTTTCTCTAATTTCATAACCTTCTACATAAAACTTTAGTGTGTGCACCTAATCAAATATTTGACTTACACTTAAGAGATTATGCTTAAGACCTGCTACATATAAAACATTTTCAATCTTAGTTTTACCATTATCCAAACTTAGTGTACCTTTTTTAGTAATTCTAGCTGTAATATTATCTCCAAATTTCACTATATCATCATTGATCTTCTTTAGGGTTATGAACTTGCTCTTGTCTCTTATCATGTGCCTTGAACATTTGTTATTAATGAACCATGACTTTTCTTCATTTTTTGTATGCAAAGATATCTAGACCAACATAGAATTTTTAAGTTATTTCTTCTTCCATGAACCTATCTGAACTTTCTTCTTGATGAATGGAGCCTTGAAACTCTAGTCCTTCAAGACTAACTCAAACATGCTTCTATAGTACCAAGATATGTGTCCAAAGATATTGAGCTTGTAACATATTATGGCCTCTTCATTAAATCCTAATAGAGGAGTAAAAGATTTGTGGCTTCTACTTGAATCTGCATGAGTTTCCTTCTCCTTGTTTTTTAAATTGTTAACCCTTTTCTGACATTCTATTTTCATATAACCATATCCATTAAAATAAAAAAATAACCATAAATATAGAACCTATTTGTGTATCTCTGACTTGATTGCCTTTTGTAGTTATGTTCCTTTCAACCTTCTTTATTTGAGATGTCCTCTGTATTCTTAAATTCTTCTTTTTTCATTTTCTCTTTTGTAAGAGATTCAATATAGCTCTTTCCTTTTTCTATGTTAACCTTGTCTGTGAAAGTAGTGGCCTCCACTTTCTATTTTTAAAATTTGATACCTATCTTATCTAACATTGATATTTGAATTGATAATATCTTATTCAACATATTAGTCTTATTTTCAAATTTTGAATCATTAGCTTCTATATCATTGATTGCTTTGTTTGTTTTCTCAAGATATGCTTTTAAAGAGGTAATTTAAACAACATACCTTTCACATTATTCACTTAATTTTTGTAACTAAGTTGTTAGATCTTCTTCAATCTTTTTATCTTTTTTAATGTGTGCTTGTAGATCTTCAATTATTTCTTTTGACTCTTTTTTATTTTTCTTGATTTGGTGCTTCAATCTATGATTCATCTTCTCAAGAGATTGTAATTATTCTAAGGTATAAATGAGTTATCCTTCAAAATTCACTTTAGCTTCATATTGTTCTTCTTCTTGATCATCTATACTTTTGCTTGTAGAGTCATATTCATGTATGGTCATGAATAAAATCTCTTCTTCATTTGAATCACTGACTCCACTATCTTCAGCTGACCTAGGATCTTTAGAGTATAAAATATTCTTATAAAATCCATTCTTGAATTTTCCTTTGAAATTCTTATTGTATGTAGACCTTCATTATTCATTGTCACAATTACTCTTATTTGGGTACTTAGTTACAAAATGTCCAATCTTTCCATGATTAAAACATTTTAAAGGTACTTTTCCTTGATATTTACTTGTGCCCTTTTTGGGCTTGTAGATGAATAGAGATCCATTGTAATCTTCATCATCGCTAGAGTTGTAACTTGATTCTTGAAGCTTAACCTTGTCTTTCTTTGATGTATTAAAATCAGCTTCTCTCTTTAAGGGCTTCTCTTTTTCAATCCACATCTCATATGCCATAACAATACCATGTAATTCATCCATCTTTAGCTTGGATAGATCCTTCATCTCCTTAATTGTTGAAACCTTTACATCATATCTCATTATTAGAGATATCAAAAACTTTTGTACCATTGTTGATTCTTATAAATTTCTAACCAAAGCCTTGAATATGATTAACTATTTGATCAACCCACAAAAGATAACTTTTTATATTTTCGTCATATTCCATTTTCAAACTCTCAAACTATCTTGTGAAAGTCTAGAGCTTAGCTTGTTGAACCTTTCCATCACCTTTGTAAATATTTTCAATATTTACCCAAGTCTCATGAGAATATTTTCATTATATAACTTTAAAAAAAAATTATTCACATAAACCACATAAAATGGCATTTAAATCTTTAGCATTATTTTCTCTTACCTTCTTTTCTGTCAGAGTAGTCATAAGTGTCTTTGGCTCTTCGTATTCCTCCACAACTGCTTGTTAAATGTCTAATCTAAGAGACATAAAATAATTCCTCATCCTTATGATCCAAAAAGCATAATTTATCCCATCAAACAAAGGTGCATTATTTTTAGAAAAATCTTCATATTATCCAACCATCATGATTTCTCTGATCTACCTTCAAGTTGTAAAACTCTTTCCAAAGGAACCTAATCTGATACCAATTATTAAGCACATGATATGCTAAGAGGGGGGATGAATCCATATATCATATATCTTATAAATATTTTACTTAATCAAACTCCACTTAACCATACATTCAAGATATGTAATAAAATTGAAACAATAACACCACATGTGAGAGAGAGAGAGAGAGAGAGAGAGAGAGAGAGAGAGAGAGAGAGAGAGAGAGAGAGAGAGAGAGAGAGAGAGAGAGAGAGAGAGAGAGAGAGAGAGAGAGAGAGAGAGAGAGAGAGAGAGCATATTTTATCATAGAAACCTAATGTGGGAAAAACCATAGAGAATAATCTAAAATATATGAATGAGAACCAACTCAAATTATAAAGTTCACAAGAACCAACTTGTAAGAGTACCAACCCTTTTGCTAAGTACCAACACAATAACTATTTTGAGCACCAACCCATAGCAGAACCAACCCCTCTTGTGTATAAAAAACAACTATCTCTCAATGTTGCTTTCTCAACAAATGATAGAACTCTATAATATCTCTTTTTATTCTCTCCTCTTTTATTATATAAAACAATTAGAAACCACTCACTCTCTTGTATATTTCAAATGGCTTCCCAAGCCTTTATTTATAGATTTCCATATAACCTTTGGCATTCATCCTTTGTGACTCTTCACTCCTCATGGAAAATGGTGCCAAACTTGCATGACCCTTCAACTCCTTATATCTAAAAATTCATATAGTGACCCTTCATGATAAAATGTATCCTTTCCTCTTTTATCATTATCTTGGTTACCTTTCAAATCCTTAAGGTGGCTCTTCATGAAAAAATTCCCCATACCCTCTTTTGTCTTCACTTGGTGACTCTTAGAATTCCTCAAGATGACTCTTCATGGGAAAATGTGTCATATTCCTCTTTTGTCATTACCTTGTGACTCTTTGACTTCTCCATGAGCCCTCTTTTGAATTTTATGCAGCCAAAAATATATATATTAATATTAAATAAATATCAACTCATTTTAGCCAAAATATGAACATTAAATACACCTTTAGACAATAAATGCTATGGGGCCTTTATCATGAATGCTAGACCTTTGAAATCAATGACAATATTTACAACAAAGTTTTACTTATTCCCCTAGGCTATTTGATATGTTATGTATAGGTGTGCCATATCTACCTCCTTCCACCTATCAACTCCTCCCAAGTTGGTCATCACCAAGCATGCAACTATCTAGAGGGTGGGATCTAGAAGGGTATTGTTATACGTGGTGTGGCCTTATTTCTTATACTATAATTCCTTCATGATTTCATAAATTTCATCTTGGTCATCCAAGTTCACAATATTCTCATATCCATTGTATTAAAGTTATGTAGCCTTATTGATTCTCTAGGTAGTGATCCACATTTGACACCCTAAAAAATAAAATAGTCTTCATGGACACACATAAAAAGGAACCTCACCACCTCTATGAGCTTTACAAAATAGGTTACATTAAATATTTGGAACACTCTAATAACATTTAATCTATTAAAAATTATGAGAACATAAATGATACCATTTTAGGTGTTTTGGCACTCAACCTTGTAGTTGCATTTAAGATCTACTTCATTCCTAGGTTGGTGGTGATTATAGTCAACCACTTATAAAGTTAAAAATTTAGATTCCTATCTCTTGGCACATAACACCATATTATGATATTGCATTTCTTCAATTATCATAGGTGGTGGAGAAGATTTTTCATCCTTCTAGGACACATGCATCATCTTTAGTTCTCTAATGTAAATTCTTACTATTAAGTTCTCCACTTTCACGTTGAACTCACTAGGATCTTCCTTTGATCAATACTAGATTTCCTCCCACAACCTTGAATTATTATTCATAAATAATAATAAGAGGTTCACTTCTTTGGGATTTCTTAGGATACATCATTATCTAAAGATTGAGACATGACTATCCAATTTTCCCAAATGAATACATGATTGTTACTCTATGCTACCATGACTTTCAAGCTTAAATGTCCTTCAATGCTAGTTGAGGAAACCTATAACTTTTAAATTCTCCCACAGAGTTGTCTTAATGCCAATTCCCTACCCTTCTCTATCTATTTTAGTCACCTTACTCTCTAGCATTATAATTCTAATTGAATTACACTAAATACACCTTAGAAAGCTTGAAAGTTCTCTTCACTTAAGATCTATAAAAGTTCTTAAGATATAAATAGTAGAGTGTTAAAATGAAACTAATTAACTTATATAGCCTTGAGGGGTTAATTTAATTTACTCTCCCACATTGTCATCTATCACCTCACATAATAAAATTTTCAAATGACATGACATAATGTTTGTTTATCACACTTTAAATGTAATACACTTGTCTTATCCTTGGTATTCTACTAATAGTACATGGAAGTTGTGAAAAGATTTGAATTATTTCCAAAAATAGGGGGAATTGAATTTCTCTATAAGGGAGAACATTATTCTCTTTATATCAATACATTCCTAACATCTTCCTCTTACTATTATTTTCATCACTTTCCTAGTCACATGTTGCATCTGGAATTTTATATTATCTTCATGTGTCATTTTATCATTCCTAAAACCTTTCATCATATTGTTATACAAAGTTATCTCTTTTGTGTGATGTCTTATACCCATGCCATAGAAAAGTTACTTATGTAAAACTCTTCAAAATTATGATCCAATAGCCAGTATGTAGTTTGATAGTGTATTCCAATCATGTAGAATGGGCACATGTCCATTATGAATAAGATAATAATTATATGAACATCCAAAATTACAACCAATATTTTATATCATAATTTTTAGGTAATTCTTTAGTGGAATATTGCTAGCATGTAGTTGATAGTATTCAAATATTATGTAGAATGGGCACATGCCCATTCTAAACAAGATAAGAATAATATGAACATCCACATTGTTTCCATTTTTTATATAACATAATCTTAGGGGGATTGTTTAGTGGATTACTACTAGTATGTAGTTTGATAGTGTATTCCAATTTTGTGTAGAATGGGCACATGCCCATTTTAAATAAGATAAGTATAATATGAACATACAAAATTTTGATAAATATTATGTAACACAATCTTGGGGGATTATTGAATGTAATAATACCAATATGTAGATGATAACATTCCAATATTGTGCACAATGGGCACATGCCAATTAGGAAAAAGATCAAAAATAATAATATAAACATCCAAAATTCTAACCAATATTTTATAACAAAAGTTTGGGTGGATTATTCAATGGAGTACTCAACATAATAATATAATGTGGAACCATGAAATAGTACTATGGAATCATATAGATACATATGTTATTCTTAGTATAATATATTTTACCTAACACCATCTCATGGAGAATTAAACATGAAATGTATATGCATGAGGATGATGTATCTTTTGATGTTATGTACTATTATATTTGGTCTTTAAATTTAATTATATTTAAATGGAGATGATATTTTATATCTTATTTGGAATTCTAATCTAATCCCAATTTACACAAGATAAGGATTTTTGACAGTGGATATTATTCCAAGCTTGTGTAGAATGGGCACATTCCCATTCTAAACAAGATGATCATTATAAATACCCACATGGTTTCTATTTATTGTAATAAAATATCAATAAGGGATTCATCTATAGAGTTTTTGACATAATAGTACACTAAAAAACCTCTAGACAGTATTACAACATTAAACAACTTCATATGCCTCTAACCATTACATATATAGTGCAAATAATCCTTATGACCAACATTGGAATGCTATGTGGGATAAACACTAGTGGGTAGAGTTTGATAGGACCGAAACTCCCCAAAGCTCTGACACAACTTGTCAGATTTAAGAGCACACATGATTATCATTGTATAAGCAATTAAACATGTGGAAATACCAGAAGAACAAATAACTATCAATGAGAAAACATACAGAATATGAGAGGCAACACACAATTGTATTCAACTCATTACAAAGGAAATTACAATAAAGAGATCACACTCTTCTTCCACCTCTGTGAGGCTTCCTCCTCAAGGGCTCCAAGTAATCTTCCCACCTGAGTAATCTTCTCTCATAGGTCATAACACATAGCTAACACAAGATGTTGTTCACCTCATTGCACATCTGTATAATCAAGTACACAATCGTACTCCAAGTAGATCTCACCATGATCTTGCTAATGTATTGTTGTCACCTTGGACCCTGGCCAACCACTGATCTCTATCTGACCCTTGCATACACACATCCCTGCATATCAAACCTGATCTTACTTAAACATACATGAGGAATCCTACTTGATTCCACCATGGGAAGAACTCTCCAAGCTTCATATAGCTCTTCTCCAAATTCTCCACTTAACAATACAGCCCATGAGTCTATTAATAGATCTCATGCATACACAAATTAGACTTGCCACTCAAGGCTTCGAATAAGCCCTTAACATGCAAACTCTGCATTCACTTAACTGACTATTCGTCAATAGTAGTTCAGACCACCATAGGCGACCAACGTTGGTCCCTACCTTCTTGGAGGTGACCGACGTCGGCCGATATCTGCCAATGCCGATTTCCCTTCTGCGTCCCCTAACCGTCGTCAGTGTGGCTTCCCAACACTGGTAACTGCATACGCTGGAAACCCTCTTGATTGCCTTAAGGTGTAGCTTTTAGCTCCACACCCTAACAATCTCCCACTTGGAGATAAAGAGCTGCACCTGTACCCAAAAAACTAGTACTTTATCCAATCTACATCCTGGCTTGTATTCCTCTTCAAGCTCCCACTTGAAGACAACCCACCACACTCCTTGTGGTGTTAAACTTGTGCCTGATTTTCTTCATTCTCATTGTACCATCTTCTGCCTTGCTATACTCCCACTCAAACAAAAACCCCTGAGAGTGACCTATAACCAAACACAAAATTGCTTCTTGCAACCTTAGCTCTGATACCACTTGTTGATAAGACCGAAACTCCCCAAAGCTCTGACACAACTTGTCAGATTTAAGAGCACACATGATTACCATTGTATAAGCAATTAAACATGCGGAAATACTAGAAGAAAAAATAACTATCAATGAGAAAACACACAGAATATGAGAGGCAACACACAATTGTATTCATCTCATTACAAAGGAAATTATAATAAAGAGATCACACTCCTCTTCCACCTCTGTGAGGCTTCCTCCTCAAGGCCTCTAAGTAATCTTCCCACCTAAATAATCTTCTCTCATAGGTCACAACACATAGCTAACACAAGCTATTGTTCACCTTATTGCACATCTGTACAACCAAGTACACAACCGTACTCCAAGTAGATCTCACCATGATCTTGCTGATGTATTGCTGTCACCTTAGACCCTGGCCAACCACCGATCTCTATCTAACCCTTGCATACACACATCCCTACATATCAAACTTGATCTTACTTAAACATACATGGGGAATCCTACTTGATTCCACCATGGGAAGAACTCTCCAAGCTTCACATAGCTCTTCTCCAAATTCTCCACTTAACAATACAGCCCATGAGTCTATTATATAGATCTCATGCATACACAAATTAGACTTGCCGCTCAAGGCTTCGAACAAGCCCTTAACATGCAAACTCTGTGTTCACTTAACTAACTATTTGTCAACAGCAGTTCAGACCGCCACAGGCGATCGACGTCGGTCCCTACCTTCTTGGAGGTGACCGATGCCGACCGATATCTACCGATGCCAGTTTCCCTTCTGCGTCCCCTGACCGTCGTTGGTGTGGCCTACTAATGTTGGTGACTGCATACACTGGAAACCCTCCTATTTGCCTTAAGGTGTAGCTTTTAGCTCCACACCCTACAACTTAACAGAGTTTTGGGCCAAATCAATATCTTTCAATACCCATTGTTTCAAGTATTACTAATCCTTCTAGAGGTGCATGGATCAATGTTGGACGAGGTTCTAATGTTGACATGGAAGAATGTTCACACTTTGTTAAAGTAGTCATACAAGATTTACAATGATCATGATGTAATAATTTTCCCTGTACTTTCATGCTCAACTCAAGCTAAGGTGACATTAAACATAATGTAATATATGTGATGCATATATACATAATACTAATGATTGATGAGTAATTAATGGAATTCATGAACCATGTGTATGAATAAAATGTGAATAAGAGGGGTGCACAAGTGAAAACACATGGCAAGAAGTCATATAAGAGGAGGCACATGAGATAAAATGTGGAAAAAGAGTGACAAGGTAAAATTTGTTATGAATGGGTCAGGAGGGCAAAAGTAGTTCCCAATTTAGAAAAATAAAATTTAAATCATCTTTATAGATGGCATGCACTATGATGAAGTCATGAGGGTGGGACAAGTGTATTAAATTTTTAGTGTTCAAATATAATTGAAAGTGTTCCAAAGGGGCATCATGGCATATCATTTGAGAATATTAATGAGTGAAGTGATGGATAAAGGCATGGGAGATTAAATTGAAATCAATTACTATTGTAAATTTTTGAATCCACATAGCCTAAGTGAAGTATTATTAATCCATTAAGAGGATAATTTATTGATATCTAGTAACAAATCTATAGTTATAAAATGAGGCAAATATTGAGAATAGACAAAAGAGTCAAATTATGATTTTATGAACATGGTTGAGAGAGTTGTAAGTTATAGGTACTAGTGTCTGCCCTTGGAGGATGCTAAAGTAATAAAGTTAAAGAAGTTCAAATCAAGAAACAAATATTATTTTAGAAGAGTTAGATGAATGCACCTAACCTTTTATCTCTTTAAAGGGTGATGTAGACAAATAAAAAGTCCTATATAAGTGAAACTTTACCTGCCATTCATGAAAAAGAGTACAAGGGTGTAGGAGGATGTCTTATTCTAATTTGGGAGGAAGATCGTGGTGAGTCTAGTGTGTAAGTAGAGAATGTGGCATAAGAAAAAGAGACTTATATTAGGAAGTAATTAGATATGGTGTGTAAGGGGAAAAAGAATAATAATACACCACCACCTTGATGGAATCTTTCACTTGAATTCACATGCCCAATATCAATTTTCACACTATTACACTTTTTTATACTCATATTGTTTTCCTCTTTAGTCTATCTTGAGATTAATTATTATCTTTTTATATTGGTCTCTCAAGATTAATGATATTATTCATTTTGATGCCTTAGACTTGAAATCTTTCAACATGAACCCTAGATAATTTATTTAAGGATCATATACAAACATGAACCAATTTTTCTCACCTTTGTTTCATACCTTAATAATCCTTCAACTTATTTATAAAATATCTATGAAATAACTAATACTTATAATTTTTGTTATAATCATATACGGTTCTTAACACACTCATTCACTTGATTGCATGACACAACTTAAAGAAATATAATTTTTTTCCTTTATCTCTATAAACCTATATTATTATAAAAAATAATTTCTTTTACTTTAACACAATTTCTACCTTCCTTCTAATAATTTGTAATTAATATGAACTTTTAGATGTTCTAGACATGTAATCTCTTTATAAATAGTTTCTACATTGAAATACCTAGATCTAAATGGAACCTTGATCTTTCTCTTATCTGATTAAAAATAAAATAAATTTATTATCCTTTATAAACTTGGCAGACTCTCTCTTAAAGGAAAATTGATTTATGATCTTCTATTCTACCACCAAACTTTTTATATCATTCCATACACTTGTTAATACTATGGTGTTAAAACTACTTGTAATAGTCATCGATGAAATCATAGAACTTGATCACAACACTATTAATAATTATAATATTTCATACCATATGTAGCTTCTAAAAAATTTGTGAGTGCATTCATAAATAGATCTTACCAAATCTTGTTAATGGTGTAAGCTATTTTTCAATGAATTATGTTAGCATTATCACTCTAGAGTGCACCCTACTTGAAGATGTGCAAAACACACCCTCACCCCAGTTGATATAATGGGAACTTCTTAGAGTATGGTTGAATCTATGCTAAGAAGAACCTCCAAAGAGGGATGGTTTCCTTAAGATTTATATGTTAAATTGGATTACTATGATTTCTCAGATGAAAAGGGAAAGGGGAAACCAAAGGGAAATCCTAATTAAAGGGGTGATGCACTTGAATTATTTATATTATCTAGAAGCTATTGAAATGAATGCACACATATAAACTAATAAAATTCTTATTTTCCCCTTAAGTATAAATATTTTAGATGAAGGGTTGAGAGGATTTTGGATTACAAAATTTATTTTACCTCTTCAAATTACCTATATAAGGTGAGATAGAAAGAAATAGGTGAGAAAGGGACTTGCCAAAAGGAGATATAATATGAATTATATGTTGATACACAATCAAATATACTCTATTCTCTATCCAAACTCATATGCAAAAATAAAGTCTTCTTTATTAATGTATGGTCCATATTACAATTTCTTCTTCTACTGTAGGAATCCTCCCAAAAATGGCTTGATTAAGACAATATATATGTTTCAAACCCTAACTAAAGCCAATGTGGCATTTAAAATGGGTAAGGATTAGTCTTGGTTAACTAACTCAAGACTAACTCCTTTTAAAATGTTTAAAATAATCATCAAAATCTTCAAATTCCACCAAAAATTTATGAAGATCTTCAACTTTGGCATAGAAGGATGGTGGGCCCATTTGAAAAGTCAAACTCCTTTGCATGGAAATATACACCACATCTTTGGAATTAAAACACCATTTGATTTTTTTGAAAGATGAGTTGTAACAAGATAACATCCTCCTTTGCATGGAAAATAAGAGTGGATGTGTCACTTGATAAATAATCAACATGAGATCAAACTAGTCAACCTTAATTAGCCTTCCTTTGGATGAAAATCCATGCCAAAACTTGGATGTATAACTCAATTTGGAGCTGATTTGGAAGTGCCTAAAAGGCTTAGATGATAAGTTAACCAAGAATAGATGCTTGACTTATCAACTAGTCAACCAAAGTGCAAGACTAGTCAAATCCAACTCACTCCATCTTCCATGACAAAGGGGCCTTGAAGGTTAGATATGTTCATAAATACCCCATGGAATAGTATATATGCAATGTGGAAACTTATTTGGAACTCTTTGTTAGCTTGTTTCAATGCCAAACTTCAACTTGAGTAATTAACCAATTAGGCCAACTAGGCCAAATAAACCAAAAGGATATTTGTGCACTTAGACACCATGAAACCTAAAATAAGAAGCCATGAAACCTAAAATAACAAAAAATTAGACTTGAAAAATAATTCTTCATCACCAAAAATGTGATTTTGGCAAGAAAACCTTCACCATTTAGTCAATAGGGTTGACTAGGCCTATTTTGTGCCATCTTCTAGCAGACTAGCCATTTTGATTGAGCTAGTAAGGAATCTTATGGGGTGATTTATATACAACTTAATATTTGAGTATGAATAAAAATTTCTAGGATTCGATCTCCAATGATTATATTTCTTTGACCTGCCTTGTACTTTGTTTTATATGTTTTTTCCTCAAAAAACTTGATTTATGCCTCATATATATAGTTCCATGTATAGAAAATTACATTTATAGAATCCTCTCTAAGTGCACTTTATGTTTGAAAAGGTTTAAAATTTACCCATGGTGATTTGATATCAGTAAAATCCACTTTTCTCAAAACTTATTTTTAGGGGTTTTGGAGGGTTTTAAAGTTAAATCTTTAAACTGATGATTCATGGAGTACATAACTCCAAATCCTAAACCATTTCCATTTATTTGTATCATGTTTACCCCTCTGACATATTTTAAAATATTTGGCTCCCATGCAAAATATATGAAAAGTTACCACATAAATGAAATTTGCCTATGGGGAATTGGCTACATTCTAGGCTACCAACACTCTTAGTGATTTTTCATACATATCAAGCCCTAACTTGATCTAAATTTTTTATTAATTATAATATAATATTTTTCCTCAAAACATACTAAGATTTTTCAATGAAACTCTGCACGTGGTGAACAAAATGAGCATATGAACAAGTGGCTTGGAAGGGTGCCTAGAACTACAAAAAGTGAAAAACTCCACTATGATAAAAATAATTATTTAAAAGATTAAAAAATACTTAAAAAACCATTATTGTACCTGTACCATTCTATCAAAATACTTTGAAATCCCTTTTGCCATGAAATCTCAAAAACTACCATTTTGGCCTAAGTGCCTATTTGCTTGCAAAACACTATGTGAGCATGGTTTACATAATTTTTTTATTTTTTACTCTTTTTAGTTCTTATTATGATTTAAAAACATCATCACATACTTTTCAAATTTTTACCTAGACTTAGAAACCTCTGTGGCACTCCAGAATGAAGCATGCTTCAATGGTGACCTCAAACGGATAGGCTGAGGTCTGAGACAAAAAAAAGTATCTCCACTAATAAAATGGAAATTAAAATTTTTCAAAAGGTTATAAGACTCATGATTAACTTGTGTACAAAATTTCAAGTCCTAACTCCACCTGTAGCTCCTAGAAAGCTCAATTTTCCCTCAAAAGTGACATTTGTGCATGGGTTGTCTAAACAATTGACTAAGTTTTAATGTTTTGAAGGTGATTTTCACGGATTTTATAGGTTATAAGTTAAAAATCATATTAATTTATCTCAATAGTATCTTTAATAGTTTGAAAAGAACCTCCACCCCTATTTTTAAGCATAATTTGACTCTTAAACAAGCATTTCTAGTCTTTAAATGACTGTGTTTACACAACTATAGATGGAAATTGATAATGTTTTAAAAATATTATATTTAAATACATATTCAATTTTTTTTTTAATATCATTCATTCCAAAATATATCTCCTCACACATCTTTTTCATAGCAATTATCTCAAAAACAAGCTTTATAGGCCTTCAACTAGGTATAATTTTATACAATGGCCTAGGTACTTTCCCTTGATATGCATGACTGTAGGTAGTGGTAAATAATTATTTTGAGATGAATCCTCTTTATCCTACTCAATATCCATTACATTTTCATATGACCTTGTATACCATACCATTATGTCTCTCATCCACTACTTGTAAACTTGAAGGTGTGGTTGGGTTACTAGGATAGTAGGTGCACAATATTAGGGGAACCAACTGTGGAATTACCTTTTGAATCTATATTTATTCCCCTATCTCACTCAAAATCATCTTTATTAGGTGATATCTATACTTCCAACACTTCACTTTTATTGTTTAGAGTTTGCAAACCTAACCCTCATACTCCAGCATGCCCTCTTACTACTGTAGATACTCTTTTGGGACTTACCTGACTGTAAATGGTGTTCAGAGAACCCTCCATTGGCCTTGATCTCAATTCATTTATATTTTTATCAAATTTGTAATCTTCAAGCTTAAATAACCCCTTATTCTATATTGTGTCCTTAGAATGACTTATCCTTTAACCATAGTTGAAAGGTCATAGTTCGTATAGGCCTGTTCTAGGTATAAATCACCTAGACATTGGATATAAAATAAATAAATAAGGCTTTCCTCCTAACTAAGTTCACCTTGAAACCTCATATTCTTCTCAAGAGTTTAAAACCATTAGTGAGTATTCCAAAATACCACTTTTCACTCCTTGGTTGTAGACCATCATTAGGGTGTTTGACTATAAGTGTACATATAGGCTGTAGGTTAGTTTTCTAATTCCTTAGACCCTTATTTAGACTTGATATGATTTTCAATATCAAATTCCTATCTCCATTCCATGATGATCACTTCAAAAAACATGATATACCTTTTGATACCTTGATGCTCATTCAAAACCTCAATGACCTATTGACTATTTGTCTCTTGCTATCTGTTGGTATCTTGGTGTAGGTTGGTTCTAGCTTACTTAGAGACCTTTTAATCCCCTCATGATATTTTACATTATTTTCTCATTTTTATCACTTATTCTAATGTTTTATTCCCCTCACAAGCCTTGACAAGTCTTAGTCTTCCATTTTTACTATAGGTAACTTTTGTCATGACTTAGGTTAGGATTTTATGCCTATTATAGGTGGTTAGTCTGTACAGGCCTGTAGGTCATCTTTTGTGCTAAGTTTGGATGTTCATAGGATATTTCCTCTGATCCATTCATGGAAATGATAGTCTGAATACCACACTTATGTTCCTGATTTGGCAAGATCTTAAATTGGTAATCTCTATAACTCTCCTTGATAACCAAACACTTACCAACTTGGCTATAGGGTTTCAAGTATTATAGGTGTCTTTTTATGCAGTACATAGTATGAAAAAACACTATCCAACTCATAGATACTGATTAAATATCAACACACAAAATGTCATTACATAGTGAACCAGAACTTCTTAACCCCCATTCCAAGTATGAATGGTTGTACCTTCTTTTGAGGGTTATTGGTCTAGTATTAGTTGCAGGTGAACTTGCATTATGCTAAAAAAGAACCCTTGTTGTTGAATTTATTTTCATATAAAAATTCATGTATTTATCATATAATTCCAATTCTCCTTTAAGTTAAAATACCATGGAGATAAAACTCCCATACTCATGCTCTTGACTGTACTTAGGATAACTTGCCCCTATATGGACAGGGAACTATAGGTGCATATAGTATCTGGTCATGGTCATACAAAGTGATTTTTTGAATTACATCATATTGATTCCAAATATACTTTGAAATATAAATTTCTTAGGATGATCCACATGCATTCTAGGTTTTCAAAATCCAAAAATCTTTCATGTATGCAAAATCTCATCAGAGTTGGCTGTGGATGAAAGTTTTGGGCTTGTTGTAGGTGCATATAGTAATTGAAGCGACACTTATCCATTTTGATGGTTCATCATGTTGTTTTAAAACTTTAATATCTTTCTAATGTTATTAACATGATAAGTCAAACCCCTTTTCTTAGTCATAGACCCCTATATCACTTACCTACTTGTATCTTTAGTTGTACAGACTGTAGGTTGTTTATAGATTATAGGTGGAAGTTTTGGTGGCTGTAAGTCTTTGAAAAAACCCTTCATTACATGATAGTATCTTGAAACCTTGATTTAGGTTAAAAGTTACTTACAATTTCATTAGGTTTCATCATAAACCTTGGAACATTTCAAATCCTTATTTATAAAATTGAAATAGACCTATAGGCCTATAAGTGCATTTAAGCACTATAGGGTACTTATTCATGAGATTCAAAGAATGACAAGTGACTTTATGTCTTAAAAATATGATGGGATCTTTAAAAACATTATGAATTCAAAGAATTGAATCAAATCATCTTGAAAAGTCTTTCAAGCATGATTAACAACTCTAGGCCTATTCTTGAAGGTACCTTGTATGGATAATAGCTTGTATATGACCCAAATAATGGCTCAAAGGTAGATTTTGACTCCTATTCCAATCTTGACTAATCTTGATGAGGTCATTGGTATACACCTTTATATAAATATCCTTGCCACTTGAAATTTATGCCTTTGATGGAATTCCATGGCTATAAATAAGTAGTTGTAGGCTTCCATGACTGTATATACTCTTGATTTGGCCTATAATCACTCTTCATATGGTTTAATGACCTTTATTGACTATGATCATTTCATGACTTTGGTTATTGATCACAATAAACCTTGAAGAGTGTCTTATTTGACTTTAAACCTTGTTTATCATTTATGAAATCACCCTGAATGAGCTTTTACTACTGTAAGTGCTCATTTCATGACTGTTTCTGATGTTCATATGACTTATATCTTCTTGATCATGCTTGATAATATTTGAATCCTTAACAATGGCACTTGGAGGGATTAAGTAATGTTTAAATATGAGGGAACCATGAAAGGAGGGTGAAAATGAAGTGAAAACATAGTGAAAAGGCAAATCAAGGCAATGGAATGAGGTTGAGTGAGGTGAAGGTGAGAAAGGAAGATGAAGGAGGGTGACAAAGCCATGAATGATAAAAAAATATGCAAAATTTATCTCCTCACCCTATTATTTAATGAAATTAGAGATAATTATAGGAGGGAAAGAGGCTAGAATCAAAACTTGGTTTTCTAAAAAAACCTTAAAATTAGCTAAGAAACCTTAATTTATACAAAACTAGCCCATTAAGAGACCCTGAAGCATGAAGATGGCTTTATTAGCCATGAAACATAAATAATATATGATATTTTCACTTATAAATCATGAAATCTTGATGAAAACCCTAAAAAACACAAACTCATGAAAATTTGAAGCTAATTTCTTCTCCTTGGACCATACAATTCACCCTTGTAAGCTTGCCAACACTGTAGATAGACTACCTAACTTTAAGACTTCTATTTGACCTTAAATTGGATAAATAACACTTTAATAATGAAATTTAATGTAATATAAATTATTTCATATTATTAAAAAAATTGAATTTTCCCAAAACTCTACCTAGGTGAAGAGAAATTGAAGAAAAACAACTACCTTTCTGGATGTTAGGCAACAAAATTTACCCTAACTTCAACTAGATGATTCATGAGCTTAGAGAATCCAATTTATAAAATTATTAGATCATTATTAATCCTTTTTAGTCTATTTTATTCACCCCAAATTTCATACCTTTACTCTCTTCTAGTAGACCATACCATTACAAAACCTACATGCATTTCTCTTTGTGCCAAGAAGAAAGAAACCAAAAAGAAGCTAGTTTGGGACATGTATGGCCATAAATCCTCATTAAAATATTGTGTAGTATTTTTAATGACTTGGAAATTACTTCCCCTATCTTGTATGTATGAATTCCATATGGATTCCATACTTTGCTTGAAAAATAGGTGAAAACAAGCTCTTTTGCCCTTTTAAAAGAGAACTAAGGCTTCCCACCACTTGGAATATAATATTTTAGAATAATTTCGTGCCATACATGCAAAATTATACTTTTTAAAACTTTTTTATGTTTAAAACTTTTAAAATGGCATGTGGAAGGGGTTTTGGGGATTTTTAACACATGAGATGACCTTTTTATGACTTGGAACTTTGGACCTAGGCTATTTTCACCATTTTTAACATGAATAAATATATTTTGAGATAGTTTTATAACTTTTTAAATCATTTTAATGATTTTTTACCCCATTTTTGACATTTTTAATCCAACATTTGCATTTTTAGGCCATAATTGACTGGTTTGACCAATTGCAAAGGGATATTGACCATTTTTGGGAAAGTTTAAGATAATAGGGGTATTAATTTGGAATTTTCATGCCAAATTAATAATATTTATCATTATAATCAACCTATGTATTTTGATAAGACTATATCTTATTACAAATCATTGATATAAGACCAAATTAATATGGAGTTAATTGATTGTCTTTATATATTTCCTCAGTGTTGGTTTCGACCCATCTAGAATTATATTGTTGAATTAAAATTAAAAATAAATGATACTATCTCATTAAAAAATAGAGTAACATCTTACTCTTTTCTATATATGGTGAATATCTACCATTTGATCTTGTGTAGTCACTTGTTCAAACTTCAAGATCAATTCTTCATAAACATCGCCAATCTTACCATAATATACTTGAAAAGCCATAAAAATGAATATATTTTTATTTCTAAACCAGACCATGCACTTTTATTGATTTGTGAAGATCAATTATCGAGTCCTAATATTACTTCCATGATTTTTAATGTTTATGAAACTTATAGATAATATAAAGATTTCTAAGTTCTTCCTCCTATCATGAACCTCAATCATTCATAATTTTGTAAGTTTTATCTATTTAAAATCAACATATAAATATAATAATAGTATCTATGACTTAATTTTATCTTATCAATTCTTATCTTCATTTTCCATGCCAAGAACATGGGAAAATCTTTCTGTGCTTGTACTAATGTAAGATTTTATAGACAATAAATTTTCTCAATAGAATTAAATAAGATCAAATAATCATCAAATTACATACTTAAAAAGTCAAATATATCTAAGGACCATCAAGATATCCAAAAATTGTCTCCTTTATTCATAGAACATCCAATATTTTGATTACAATCATACCAACCACTACATACGTCTTAACAAACACTAATTATTGACTTTTTGAAGACCTACTAAAGATATTATTTATTCCTCTCTTTTGTATCCTCATATCTTATTTTATATAATTTATTAATGACTCTTATAAGTTTATTCTTGATATTCTCAAATGCATCCTCCTTATCTAATTCTTAAACATAGGCTTTAGAATAATAGAAAGACCTAAGTTTTCTAAACCAACTATCCTAACATGGCACTTTATAATTTTAGTCCTTATCTAATGTATAATTATGATGATGATGATGATGATGATGATGATGATGATGATGATGATGATGACAACGACGATGATGATGACGATGATGATGAAAATGATGATGATGATGATGATGATGATGATTATGATGATGATGATGGTGATGATGACATGTATATAATTATTTTATAATACCATTAAAAATTATCCACACCTTTTTACAAATGATCATATTCCTTATAATCCCATACAAGCAATTAACCTTTTGGAGGGAAAATTCAAATATTTTGACTCAACCTTATTTAACACAAATGAAGTAACTAAATGGGTTATTATTGAGTCTTAAGACACCCTTATATCATGAATAAGTTCAAACTATGATATTTATATCATGGACATAATCTTCATCATGATGCTCATGTATCATACTCCCCTGGTGGGAAAATATTTGAGCTTATGCTCAAATAAAAGTATTGATCCCTTTTCCTTCTTTTCCAATTATTTTTTATTATTTGTCTTATTCAATGCTTTATATCTTATTTTTATTGTTTGTATTTATGATTAATGATCCCAATCGTCTCAAAATTCACTTCATATTCTTGGTTCAAGTCCATAAAGAAGGACTTCACTTCCTCATTTACAAAGTCTTCTACACCTACAAACACAAGATTCAAAATAAATTCAGATTTCTAAACTTGAGTCATTAGTGCCCCTTCATCACCTTCATTCAAGAGCTTTAAAATATCCATCTTAGCTTCTTTGACAACCTCTTCATCTCCTATGAGGATTAAATCTTCTGACTCTATCATGATATGATGCTAAATCATTTATTTTTCTTCATTGAACTTTACCATATCCTGACTCAAAGTTGGTTTGTCTTTAATTTGTGTCACTTGAAACAATTTTTCATACTACATATTAGGTTCCACAATAACTTAAATGTGTGCTTATTCCATACATTCATTATTCCTAAACCTATTTAAAAATACTATTGTTTTTTTATACAAAGCATCTTCTTGAAATTTTACATTTTCTTCATGAAATATAATATTGAAAGGAAAACATTGTGGACATTGAGCCTCTTCAAATGCTTCTTTTTATTCACATTCATATTCAATGAGCCCATGCATAGACTCAACTTTTTCTTCATTTCCTTTTTCCTATAATATACCACTATCCTTATGTAATTTCACATTCATGTCAACAAAATCAGTATTTGAATCAAAAAAATTATTATCATCATCAAAATTTTCTTGAATCAACTCTATATCTCTTATGAGATATTGATCTTCTTGAAGATCTTATCCTAGCTTCATGTTTTCAAGTATTTCTCCTTCCTATGGATGGAAAAAAATTGCTTCATGCTTTAGTATCATGTTCACTTATTTCATAGTACAATCATGTTATCCATGCTTCTCTTTTACTACCAACACTTTGAATTATTCATCATTTAGACCCTCAAATTGGACCCTCTCTTCATCTATATTCTTACCTACATGCACACATATAAATAAATCATTAGTTTTAAAAACTCAAGGCTTGCTTGCCTCTTTATTTTTATCCTTGGATTGCTTTACTAGTAATCTCTTTTATTTCCTCTTCTCCCTTTTCTCAATGATTTTTCTCAAAGGCCACTTGATCAGTTTTCTAATCCTTACAATAATATTTTTTCTTGACTCCTCCAAGACTTCCATCATGGCTGCTAAGACCATTCTTATCTCTATTATTTATTTTTCTACCTCTATCTCTCTCATCATCTTGTGGCAATTGAATTTATCTAAACCCTCCATTATCTCCTTTGCTTACTCTTTCTTTTTTCCACCTCACTTGGACCTATTTCCCTTGTCAAGTCTTTTTATCTCTACTATATAATACCTCACCTATGTCCTTTTTACCCTATTTTGTTGGTAACTTACTAGTCCTTTCCCTTGGACCTTTCAGCTTCTTTTTTAAGCTCTCCTTGAGGTTTTATTTGAGCTTATAATAGCTCTCTTTACTCTTATAATCCTTAATGTATATGGGTATTTTCCACTCAAATATCTTACTTAAGGTTTCCAACAACCTCTTCCCTTTCACTCTTTCTCAAATACCTACAAATTATTAATCACTATAATTTGTCACTTAAATAAATTCTCACAAATACATGAATTTTCAAAGAACTTTATGCATTGTATCTTCTTTGCCTAAATTTTTCATCTAAAATTACATCACATCAAGAATTTAACCTACAACCTAAATATATCAAAAACTTTATGTTTTTTCAAAGAGCTTCTCACTCTGATACCAAAATTGATGGCATCTTTCACTTAAATTCACATGCCCAAGATCAATTTTCACACTATTACACTTTCCCATTTATACTCATATTGTTTTCCTCTTTAGTCTATCTTGAGATTACTTATTGTCTTTTTAGATTGGTCTCTCAATACCAATGATATAATTCATCTTGATTCCTTAGAATTGATATCTTTCAACACAAACCCCAAATAATTTATTTATGGAGCATATAAAAACATGAAATCACTTTTATTACCTTGTTTCATACCTTAATAATCCTTCATCTTCTTTATGAAATATTTGTAAAATAACCAATATTCATATTATTTGTTATAATTATATATGGTTATTAAAACATTCATTCACTTGATTACATGACACAACTTGAATAAATCAAAAAACTTTACTTTATCTCTATAGACCTAGCTTCTTATAAAAAGAATCTCTTTTACTTTAACATAGTTTCTTCATTAATTTGAATAATTCTTAATTATTATTAACTTTTAGATGTTTTAGACATGTAATATCTTTGTAAATAGTTTCTAAAGTGAAACACCTAGATTCAAATCAAAACTTTATCTTTGTCTTATCTGATTACAAATAAAAGAAATGGTTATTCTCCTTTATAAAACTGGTAGACCCTCTCTCAAAGGACAAATGTTTTATGCCCTTCTATTTTTACACCAAAATTTTAATAACATCCCATACACTTTTTAATACTTAGGTGTCAAAACTTCTTGTAATAATCATCAATGACCTGGTATAACTTTATCACAATGCTATTAATAATTATAATATTTCATACCGTATGTAGTTTCTAACAAATTTATGAGTGCATTCAAAAAAAAATATTATCAATGGCACAAACTATTTTTCAATGAATTATGTTGGAATTATAATTGACTTGTGTATTTTGATAAGATTATATCTTATTGTAAATCATTAATATAAGACAAAATTAATAAAGAGCCAATTGATTGTCTTTATATATTGCTTGAGTGTTCATTTGAAACCATGCAAGATTGTATTCTTGAATTTTAATTACAAACAGATGATCCTATCTTATTAATAAATAGAGTAACATCTTACTCTTTTTTATGTATGTTAAATATCTATCTATCATTTAATCCTGCATGGTCACTTGTTCAAACTTCAAGATCAATTATTCGTAATCATCACCAATATTACTATAATAGACCCAAATAGTTATGAAAATGAATATATATTTATTTTTGAACTAGACCATGTAGTTTTATTACTTCATTAAATCAATTATAGAGTCCTAAGATCACTTCCATGCTTGTAAAAGTTTATGAAACTCACATACAATATACATATTTATGAGTTCTTCTTTTCATGAACCACAATCATTCAAAATTTTGTAAATTTTATCATTTCAAAATCAACATAAAGATATCATCATAATATTTATGAATTAATTTTATTGTATCAATTCTTATCGTCATTTTCCATACCAAGAACATGGGAAAATATTTCTATGTTTGTACCAAAGCAAGATTTTACATACCATAACTTTTATCAATAGAATCAAATAGGCTAATATAATCATCAATTTACATACTTACATATTCAAACATATATAAGGACCTTCAAGATATCCATAAATTATCTCCTGTATTCATATAATCTCTAATATTTTGATTATAATCATATTGACCACTACATACTTCTTAATAGACCCTCATTATTGACTCTTTCAATATCTACTAAAGATTTTATTCATTCCTCTCTTTTCTCTCCTCCTATCTTCCTTTATTTCATGTATGAATGACTTATAATATTATTCTTGATATGATTTAACTCCTCCTTATCTAATTCTTAAGCATACACTTGAGAATAATAGAAAGACCTAAGTTTTCTCAACCAATTGTCCCAATATGGCATTTGATAATTTTAGTCCTTTTTCAATGTATGAATAATCATTTTAGATGATGATGAAGTGTCTTCACCCTTACAGAGGATAAAATAAGTTTTAAAATTGGTTGATAAGAATGTTACAAAAGGATCTACACCTTTTTATAAATGCTCATATTCCTTATAATCCCATATAAGCAACTAACCTTTTGGAGGGAAAATTCAAATATGCTGACTTAACCTTATCTAACATAAATTAAGCATGTAAATGGATTATTATTGACTCTTAAGACACCCATATATCATGAATTAGTTCAAACTATGATATTTACATCATGGGCATAATATACATCTAGATGCTCTTAAATCACACCTTCATCTTATGACTTGATTGAAAAAATGAAATACCGTGAGTTGGTTTTGTGTAGTTTAGATTAGGATTCAAAGGTGTGATCTTATTAGGTGATCAAATATAACTATTATAATCCTAATAACAAGGGATAATTATAGAATTACTATAGATTGAAGTGTCTGAACATAAATAATAAGGTCACCTATGACCTCATGGCGTTCAATTAGATGAATGATGTTGGGGTGCTCTAAATTTTTCACTTGTCATATTTTGGGAATCCCATGGAAGTAATGATGTTTTTTGTCTCATGCATCCATAATGACTATTTATAATTTATATGGTGTAGGATGTAAATCATTGTCCAATGAGTTATCCAAGTAATATGTATACAATGTTTAAACATTGAACATAGTATGGATATAGATGAACATAAGGTAATTGAGAAGTTGATGATGGTACTAAATTATAAAAAGGAAGGCCACACAATGTAAATTTATAACTTCTAGTATCCCTCCATTCATATAGCTCCATGCTTGGAAATGACCAAACATTTGGGTGGGTATAGATGGAAAGAGGTTGACAAGGTGTTCCTCTATGTGGCAATCTAAATGTCATAGGGGTATAAGTAAAATTATGCCTTATATTTTGTTAAGAAGAATAAATACCTTTAAAATCATAAATTTACTTATGGTGAAATTCTTATTTTATTAGTGTTTGATGAGATTATCATTCTAGAATATGCCATGAATGAGCTGAAGTGGGTATACCCATTGGAAAACAAGTCCACTATAGAATGGTTCAAAGAGTTCACCTATTTGAGCATCATCTCCCCTTATCACAATATGAAAATGAAAGGATGGTTTTTTGGGTTGAAGGAACCATTTGAAAATAAATATCATGTCCTAAGTATTTACTTTTGTAGATGGAAAATCATGCCCAATTTTTTTTCATGCAACATTATTCACTAACACACATCTAGATGGAGACCATAGATAACTTATTTGGGTGGCTAAACCTTCCATATGATTTTACCAACAAGTACTTAAAAGTGATATGAATCACATTATTGAGGCATGTAATGTGTATATTGACATCGATAAAATTGATGTTGATACCCACAATCATCGGTAGTTGTATGATTATCGTAAAAATAAGGCATAGATAGAGAATAATGAGATGGATATAACTAATATCAAGGTGCACCATGTTTTCATTAGGAGGCACATTTTATTTGTTTTTTTATATGTTATATCCTAAGATTAAGGATTCAAGAATCTAGGAGGACCCCAGAGAAACCCTTCCCCACTTGCTAGAAATAATAGTGTAAAGAAGGTAATGTAGACAATATAATGGGCCAAGGAATTATTTCACTTAAATTGTGATAAAATAATAATCTAAGAGACAAGTTATGACCCCATCACCTCAAAAATACCAAGACATGCATATAGGATAAGAATAATAGGGCCTTGATACCTCCCAAAAAATTATTATTCCTTCAAGATAAGAGCATTTAGCACCAAGTATTGGGACATAAGAATAGAGGGTGGTGAATCCCCAACCATAAAATAAAAATAAACCAAAAAATCCACCCCTAAGTTGGATTAAATTCTAGAGTGATAATAATATCTTACACTTGATGATACATAATTAGATAATAAAAGTCTCACTAGAGAAGAGGTAGATAAAGGTATGACTCTACATGTAAATAACTAGGATGTTATCTCTATTAGTTAAAAATAGTTTCACCCAAATAATAAGATACTTGAGAATGATCTAAATAAGGTAAAGGGTCCTACTAAGGAATTATATTAGTAAAAAGGAACTGAGGGTGAGAACTTCAATAGAGACTCCATTCAATGTTATTTCCAAAAAAATGTCCCCAAAGAAGAATTATATTTGTGGGAATATTTTCCTAAGGAGGAATCATCTAATTAGACTCAGTGTGAGATCTCTTTTTATATGTATTTTTTAATGAGGGACACCATTTTTATCTCCCATCAACCATCATGGATTTGGTGCAAGAGAGAGAAGAGATTCTTGAAACATTTTGGGTGGATCCTTAGTAATATTTTCTAGCATAAGCAAACACACCCTTATTAAGATAGATCTCATGGTAGTGAAATATAATGATCTATAGGTATATGATGTTAACCATATTCAATTAAATAATCAATAATTCCTTTCCATATACCATCATGAATACACCAAATGAATAAATCTTAAAGAGAAATTAGATGAACTCTAGCATGAGTAGGAAGTAGTAATGACATTCAAAATAAAGAGTCTCATCAATTATCTAATAAGAGCTTGAAGTTACTAATAGATTACCCTTATAGGAAAATCTATTGATAATCTAGAGGTCTTGGTGAATGTTTTATTGCAAAAATGCAAAGACCAGGTGAATCCCTAGTGAGAAAAAACATGGGATACATAATAGTTTATTGAGTCTATATAAGTGTAAAATTACTTTTTAGCCTAAGTCAATGCCATAACTCCAATATTTTATGGGGTTTTTGTTAAGTTGACATGAACTAACAAAGTTTTTAAACATAAGCTTTAGTTAGAAGAACTTTAACATCCAAAACTAGCTAATAATGAACTCAAACTAAAAGGTAGGATGGACCATGCCAAATCATTCTAGGATGTGGAATCATTCAAAATTTAGATTAATGATAATTTATAAGAGATTAATAATAATTTTAAAATAATATTAGGACATGTTTTGATATATTTTAAAATTCTTGAATACATTTGCAAGGATGTTACTACATCACTTGAGCTTTTCATAACTCAAGTAGGTGATTTGAGCAACTTGAGGAGATCAAGTGGGTAATGGGTGAAGTTGATGAAATTACCATCAAGATATAGAATGATTTAAACCACTTGAAGGAGGTTATGTGATAGGTCGTGTAGATGGGACTTGAATTTTTTTTACCTAAGGGACCTAAGGATGGTGCATAGTCTAGGATAGATTATTAATTTTGTGTGGGGTTATGTTGGACCCTAAATTTTATAATGTAGACTGGTTATATATGGGAGTTTGGGCTTGATTTAATAGGAATTAATTATAATGTATTCCATGACTCATTTTAATGGTTATATAGGGTCAAGTAATCATTTGAATATTAATGTTATAACTGAATGATTAGGGTAAAACCATGTATAAATAACCCCAAGATTACTTATGTAGGGGGTTGGATAATGAGTAATTCATAATTGTAATCTTGAAAGTTTAAATTATTAATATTATGGCCTATGTATGGTGACCTATAATGTGAATGAAATAGAACACATGTTATTGAATCACATATTCCTAAAACTTATGAATCACTAGTAACACTACATTCTTTTCTTGATTTGCACTTATATTTTTTTGATGAATAAATTAGGTATGGAATGTGTAAGATTAGATTTATTATGATGTTTTTGGTTATGCCTAAGTGCCTATTCAATCAGCCTATTATATAGATATTTATGCATACACAATCACATGATAGAACTAATAGGAACCAATCTAAAGATGCATTCTTCATGTGAGTGCGCAAGATCCTTTATCGTTTGATATGACAACACTCTAGATTAACAGAATTTTTGATCTCATTAGGTGCATGAAAATGATAAGTCATGCTAAACTAAAGGAAAATAACCCAATAATCAATTATAACTAGTGGCATGCCACAAATAATTAGACTTGGTTATTTTTTTAAGCAACTTCCATTCAAACATCCCAATTTATGAAATAAAATGGGGACCCACTATTTCTTAAATATCTTAATGATGGTATTCCAATATAGTGTAGAATGGGCACATGCCCATTCTTAAAAAGATAATAATAATATGAACATCTACCTTATGTAGAATGGGCCCATGTATTGTTTCATTCATTTATACTAGTAATTGATTATAATGGCTTAATAAATTATAATAAAGAATCAAACAATGGACATAGTCTTATTAAAATTTAATAAAAGTGGGACTATTTTTTAAGAGTAATTATAATTTAGTTTTAGGGTCTCACTTTCATTACATGTCATATAATATTTGTAGTAAAGTTTTAACACCATATCATAGTTTATAATTATATCTTGTTGATACTAATCACACACCCTAATTTAAGAAATCAAATGGGGATCCATTATTGATTGAATATCCAATTGACAGTATTCTAATCTTGTTTAGAATGGGTACATGTCCATTCTAAACAAGATAAGAATAATATGAACATCCACCTTCTATTAAATTGGGAAATGTATCATTTCACTCATTAAATATGGACATCGATGATTATAATGGCTCAATAAATTTTAATAAATAATAAAACCATGGAATTCAAGTTGAAATGTGGGGCACCCAAGAATGTGAGGTATAGAGTCCACATAAGTTAGGGAGTACATGAGTGGCTCAGAAAGGTGCACTGAATTGTGGAGCATGTGGGACTATAAAATACACATATAATGGTGAATCACATGGGATTTAAAGGAGTGTAATTAATTTCTACATTGTAGTCAACAAGAAATTGGACTTGTTAATGGTTGAGCTCATTGGTCCACTCTTGGAAAGTCATAACTATGAATCATGTGACATGAAAGGGATAAAAATTTAGGTAAATGTATATATTTATTATCATATGTTTAATGAGAAAGATTAAATTGGATATGATGAGATTTAATTGACATCATTTACATGTTCATATACATTGTGATAAAGTATTACTAAATGATTATTAATGTGATTAAAATGGTGTTAAATTAATGTGATTTAGATGGTGTTATTAACATGATATTTAATTGATTAATCTTGTGATAAGGTGTCAATGTCAATAGATATTAAATAATGGGTATGATTTACATTTAATAAAGGGTTCATTCATGACTAGACATGTGATCATGAAGAGTGAGAATGTTACATGTGTTTTCACACATTAATAGTTTACAAACTATTTATATTTAGTTAAATCATCTCCTTATCTTGATTGATACATACAAATTGTAGAATAAAATGATAATCATCTTTCAATTAACTATGATAAATTTAGAGATCAATTAAAACTATTGTTGCATTATTTTTACTTTAAACTAATCATTCATATAATCCTACCATTTTGGTATTTTATTATTTCTTGAAACAAATCTCCATTTTACATTATTAATGGTGAGTTTATTCTTCCCATTGATTAATTATATTAATACTAGTAATTATTCTTTTAGGAATTCTACTTCATCACATACAATTGTTGAGGACGTTTTTTTTTAAAAGCCTGGTAAAATTTTTAACGTGACCGACAGCACTAGCTAGACATGCCTAATACCAGTACCATGGGGTGGGGGGAGACTAGAACATGAGACCAGTAGAGCTGCAATGGAAATACTTAGCCAACCTGGCTAGGGCCCCCACCCTAATTGTCGAGGACATTTTATTAACACTCATGACATACTATTTTAGCCTATATTAATATTAGTAATTATTATTTGAGGAATTCAGTTGTGGCATCTCTTCAAGGGTAGTTATCCTTATGCTCAACTCCATAAATTAATATTTTCTCAAGGATTTACAAAGATCAAACCCCTCTAGATCCAATTCATGTTGTCGTGGGGTCTAGGATCATCACTAGAATAAAGGTTATATTAGTGCATATTCCATCTTGATTGGTGGTCATGAGGGTATATCCTAGTCTTGGGGCACAACTAGAGAATAATCCATAGGGAAAAATAAATATCAGGTGGAAACACACCTCTCCTCAAGAGTTGGGTATGGATACATTTGTGTCTAATTATGGTGTGGATTTGGAAAACTATGTTCTAGATGGAGTCCCTACTAAGGGTATTGGTGGTGAATCAAGTGGTGGAACACCAATGGAAATGCATGATGGTGATGTGGTTATGCATGGTGGAGGAAACATTGTTTTTTTGGGTGGAAATGGCATAGATATGATTGGGGGTGATAGTGATGGTAGTGGTGTTTATATTTCATTCTTTGATGGTTTTTTAACATTCGTGTTTTTTTGAGGTTATTGCTCTTTGGGTAGTGTTTTATAAGAGGTTTGATGTGGTTTAGTTTTTTGTCTATGTTTTGGGTTTTGACCCTTTGTTGTAATTGAATACCTCTTGGTCTTTGGGATCCCTTAGCTTCCTCATCTTGGTAAGAGCTTTGTATTGTCTCTTTTTTCATATAATTAAAATGGGTGAGGGACCCTCCAACCTTTATTATCTATAAAATAAGGTATATTAAAAAAATTATTATTTATAAATTACTTTTAAACCAATTAAAATAAAATCTAAAATCAAATTTTTACTATAATTATATATATTAATAGAATTGTTTTTTATAAATATTTTTAACCGATTAATATAAACTCTAAACACATTGACAAAAAAATTATAAGGTATAAATGGGCAAATATTGATGAGGAAATCTTAATAAAAAATACATGCATCTAATAGATATAATACTTTTACCAATTATTTGTTTAACCATAAACTATTTTAAGTGTATAGATTACTTTATTCAACTGTAACAATAGTAAAATAGGGGTCATTGAAATTGATGTTTCCAATTTTTATTACCATCATACTTGATGGGTAAAAATCTATTTGAAACCTCATCACCATCATGTAGTAGTTTTACCTCATTTTAACATGACCTAGCTCAAATATGGTGTTTCTTACAATAGGGCTTATATAGACACACTATGGGATGAAATATGATATTTAATATTATATGGGATGAAATGTGATATTTAAATATTTTCTATTTTTTATCTTCATAGTTGGATTTATATTATTTTAAATTTATAAATATCTCGTGTTTAGTTAAATTATAATCTAGATAATATAGATAAGCTAGAATTTTATCATTCAGTAGTACTTTGGATGAGGTACTAGAAGTGGTTCAAGAGATCTCATCTTAAAGAGATTCCAACTTGTAATTTTGAAAAACTAATCTTTGTTAGAATATATAAATTTTAAGGCTTGCTATGGGCTTCTTAGTTTTCTTTGTCCTACATTTGAATATTTTTGTAGGATGAGACCATCATTAAAGGTACATGATTGAAGTGTGGGAACTACCATACCACCCTTAGCCATTATTACACACATCCCTTCTCTCAACTCAAGGTTATGGTGGGTTTTATTACACTCGATCGGGCATGGCATTTGGAAACCTCCTTCTTGATTTGAGATAGCTATTCACTTAATCACCATTGATCACATGCTATACATTATACTTAGTGATCCCTCCCTCCATATGATGGTTGTAAAATGAGAAGTGGCATTCAATGGTAGGGTGATGGAAGTTAGATTGAAGTGGGTTTTCATCATATAGAGGGAATATGTCTTACATACTATCAAATAATTCATGGGCCTCATCTTCTTAGAGACCAAGAGTAGATTTAAGGTCAAATACCTTGTTGCATCATATTTTGTGGTTAATTTTCTAAAGGTATCTAGGGATAAATAATTGACCTTAGAATTTTAACTAAATTTGGTCCTAAAGAAATTATAGGTTGGTCTAAAGATAACTATTAATCATTTTTCCCTAGAATAATGTGACCATAATTCTTTTCTTAGGATAGATAGCTCAAGGTTATTCCACTTTAGATCCCTCAAGGATTTGGTAGCTAGGTATGATAACCTTTTGTCTCATTGTGATTTATTGTAATCTCATTTACAAAATTTGGGACCCTCTAGAATTTGTATACCATTGTTAGATGTGGGATCCATGTGTTTTCCCCCAATATCTATTATGGTGGATCTTCAGGGGTAGTTATACTCATGCTCAACTATGGTTATTAATATTATCTCAAGGATTTATGGGGCTTAACCCCTATCCTTTATTCAATTTACATTAAGGTGGGGTCTGGGCCCATCACCAAAAGAAAGACCACTTTGGTGCACATGAAATATCGATTGGTGGACATGAGGGTAGCTCATAGTCTAGGGGTGAAATTAGAGAAGAATTTAGTGAGGAATAACAAAGAGGACGTGGAAACATAACTCACCTTAGCATTTGGATGTGGACACATTGGTGGTTGACTAAGACATGGTTTTTGAAACCTATGTTTAGGTTAGAGTCCCTACATAGGGTGTTTGTGGTGAAGCAGGTGGTAGAGTGTAAGTAATAATGGGTGACAGTGGCATGGTTATGGATGGTGGAGGAAACATTATTTTTATGGATGGTGGTGGTAGTGTCATGATTGTGGGTGATGCTAGAGGCAATGGTGCTTAGCTTTCCTTTTTTGATGGTTATTTGACCTTGGTTATGTTCCAAGGTGGTTACTTCTCAAGTGGTGTTTTATGGGTATTTTGATGTAGTTTAGTTTTTTGGTTGTGTTTTGGGTTTCAGACCTTGGTCATAATTGAATACCTCTTGGTCCTTAGGTTTCAATTGGATTTCTCATCTTGGTACGAACTTTGTATTATTACTTTTTTTATATAATAAATGGGTGAGTGACCATCCAACCCTTATTATCTATAAAAAATATACTAAATAAAATTATTTTTAATAAATTATTTTAAAATTGATTAAAATAAAATATAAAATCAAAATTTTACTAAAATTATAAATATTAATAGAATTATTTTTCGTAAATATTTTTTAACCAATTAAAATAAAGTCTAAACACATTGACTTAAAATAAAATGCTAAGGCAAAAATGGGTGAAGCTTGATGAAAAATATAGACATATAATAGATATAATACTTTTACCAGTTATATGTTTAATGATTAATTTTTCTTAGTGTATATATTAATTTGTTCTACTATAACAATAGTAAAATAGGGGCTTCTATAGTTGATGTTGCCATTTTTTGTTACAATATTTCATGATGGCTAAAAGACCATATGAATCCATGTCATCATCACATAGTCATTTCACCTCGTTTTATCATGAAACATGGATCAAATGTTGATTTTTTTTCATTAGGGCTTATATAGACATACTATGTTGTATCGATAATGCTTCATAGTACTAGATGTATTCACAATATCTTTAGAATTTAAATATTGTTTTTTTTTATTTTTTATATAGATGTTGGGGAATGAAGGGGCCCTTGCTCTTAAAAAATTAGAGAGCATAATAAAATGGTGGGAAAACATGAAAACATTTATGATGCATACCCATACCAAGTCTTCACAATTTAAAAATAAGTAGACAAGAGGCATAATAAAACATAGGGGACAAACCCAAAGAATACATTAAAATAGATCAAAATGAAATATTATATTCAATTTTAATAGTGAATTGAAAAAAGATACATCCACAAGACCAAAAACAATCTATGGGACCTCAAACTAAAATAATTGGTTCTTAAGTAATGAATGGAAAATACTACTTATAGCTTAATTAAAATAGCATTATATTAAAATAAAGTGCAACACATATCCCCACATATCATGGTTTTGAAAAATAAAATAAAATAAAAAAATTGTTAAATATACACTAATAATTCTATATTTCAGTGAATCTATATTCATATTTGTATGCCAACATAATTTTCAAAGCTTTTAAGATGTGATGAAATTTAAAATATTGATAGTCTTGAAAAATATTATTATGCTCTGAGGCCACTTACATTCCATGTGAATATGGATATCTAGGGTCAGCATACAACTTGCTTTAGCTACTATCAAATAATAAACAACTTAATATACTACTAATGAGAATATTACTTTCATACAGAGCTTGAATGTCAAAATAGTCTACTGAGAATATTACTTCCTTAAAAATATTTATTCAGAAGTTACAATGAAGATTTTAATGGTATAATGGAATGAAAAACTACCTATGCTTAATTCTCTATGCTATGCATTAATTTCAAGATTGCCGAGGTGGATATAATTTATTTAATTTGAGTAATCACCTATTCCTAATTATCTATGTTATGAATTAATTATGGGTTACTCAAGAAACTATAATTCATTTAATTTAAGAGTTTTGTGATGCCAATCTCAATCTTCATAAATGATCTTTTATGCTTCAAATCTAACAAAATAAATATTAAACAAATATGAACATGGGCAAGCAAATCATGCTTTATCCTGGCTTAATAATTCTCCAAAAATTCCCTTTGTCATGAAAATTTATTCAACCAATGCCCATAAGTGGCTCATGTAAATTAATTTAGATTTTTTTCCTACCAAATTTTCTCTCTACATTTTTTAATTAAATTTTGGTGATTTTCTTATCTATGGCACATATACTAACATGACATAAGGAACAAACCTTGTCAAATAGAATGAATAGATGAAATTTTTGTAATAATATTTAAGAAATGACATAATTTATATGAATATAGAATTTTGATCAATTTGTTTTGTTTAAGAATAAATTTTTATTAAATCTTAATTATGATATTTTTTCATTGTTACATTTTTTTATGATATATTATATATATATATATTAAATGCAATTAAGCCAGATTATTCTATCTAATGTAAGTCTAATACTTCTAAGACCATCCTAAAATATTCTAATACATCTTAGTTTTCACTTTATAAGAGGTTTAAATTTTCAAAAAATGTTCTTATAACATAAATATCTTTAAATCATAGATACTAAAGTTGCGTCAGGCACTTCTTTAAATATGGTTTTTGTAACTTTTAAAATGAAATGCTAAATGAATAATAGTCATAATACTTTTCCATATTATATGCAAGGATACCCATAAAATTTAACTTTTACATGGAATATTTTTAAATTTGGAACCTTCTCCATAAGGTTTTTCATTTTTATTAGATATGGGGAAATATTTTTATAGAATCTAGAGCTATATAATGAAGGGGGTAGTATTATGACTAGACCTATGAACTAGTTTGGGACATAAACATAAGGCCCATATATCACTTACATCCTCATAATATCTAGAATCAAGAACATCACCAATGTCACTTACATCACTAACAACTATAACTAGCCTCACATGCCATGTAAGATTTGAACCTAGGTGGGGGTGGACATAACCAAACCACTTAAGCATGTATTTATTTATTTATTTATTTATTCAAGCTTACCCTTCAAATTTTAATTATATTTTTAATAGTCAAAGGAAGAAAAAAATTTAGATAAAACATTATATTTATGATTATCTTAGCTTGAACTCTAAATTTGAGAATGATCTGATGTGGAATAATAGGAGTTTTGAATGGACCATGAATACTAATCAATATATATCTATGTAGTATTATTTTATATGATTGAATGATTATACATTGTTGAGTTCTAATAAAAGAGTAATAGTTTCATCAAAATCTCATTAGTTTAATAGTCAATTAAGATGGAGTTTTAGTTTCAGTTGGGGATACCATTATGATATCATTCATATTGGATGTTTGAAATTGCATAGGAGATATGAATATTCAGTCTTGTAAATATAATTGATAAAAAATGGTAATTGAAATTTATTTTAGACTGTATGAACTATGATGGTGTTATGTGTCCCTTCTATAAAATTTTTATGTGCCAAAAATTGAGATGGAAGTGTGAGATTAAGACATGAAATTATCATAGAAAGTTAATTTATCACATAATTTTGTTATTTAAAAATTTAAACATGATTTTTAATTGATAAAATTCTTGTAAACCTATGTAGAATTGGTAGATGCCTATTCTACGCAATTCTAACATATTAATAATATTATCAATTATGAATCTAATATTATTCTTTATATTGTGTAAAATGGACCATTGTTAAAGTATAGTCATACCTAGGACCCTTGTATTTGGATCGTGTTATTATAAATGTATATGTAATGAGGGAATTCCCAATGTATACCTATCGAATCAAAATTTGTCCTTATTTTCCTAGTTTATTCCACAACACCAAGTCTTCCTTGGATTTAGTGTAATAAATAGGTTTGATTATATCATGGCCACCCCCCATGGTTGGCTATGTATTCCTTCTTAGGTTCTTATTGTGAATTGGATTCAATTTGAGTTCATTTCATTTTAAATCCATCATGACTAGTGAATCTAGGTCCTTTATTTCCATGCTTTGATCTTGGTTTCATTACCTTTCATTAAGTAATGAAATCATTGCATGAGATTTTGTGGGTTGTGTTAGGGTGTGGAGCTAAAAGCTTCAACTGTTTACAGACACGAAGAAGAGGATGCTGAAGAACTAGAAGCACCAGCGTCGGTAGTATGACCGACGTTGGTTAGATGTAGTGCAGAAGGCAACTGGTGACAGTAGATAGTCGGCAGCACCAGACCAACGTCAATTGCCTGTGTGTTCTAGAACTGCTATTGACAAACAGTCAGTTAAGTGAAGTGAGTGTTTGCATGTCAAATGACTAATTATAGTCACGAGATATGTGTCTAATTATTGTAGTTAGATTTCTATTTTTGTATGCATGGGATCCTATTTAAAGACCCATAAGGCATCTATTGTAATTATCAAGAAGGCAAGTAAAAGCATTAAAGCAAGCAAGGTCAAGGAGATCTACAGGTGTAAGGTCAAGGAGATCAGCTGAAGCATTCAAGGAGGGATAATAACTCAGGTTATAGAGTTGATGTGTTGAGCAAGAGAGAGAGGGAAGAAGGTCTTGAGGTGTGGCAAGCCTTTGAGGTGGAGGAAGAAGTGGCATCTTCCTTATTGTATTTTCTTCTAGTAATATCTAATACAAGAGTGTGTATTGTCTCTCAAATTATTTGTTGTCTCAAGTTTCTAGTTACTTTATCATTCTGGTATAATTCCATGTTTAATTGCTTATAAGAAAGTAGTCAATTATTCTTCCATTGGATAAGGGGTCACCTAACAGTTGGTATCAGAGCTACGGTTTGCAGGGAGTAGGTTATTGTTTTTGATTATAGGTCACTCATAGGGTTTTTTGATTGAGTGGGAGTTTAGCAATGGCAGAAGAAAGTAAGCTATGAATGGAGAAGTTTAACGGTAAGAATTATCAACACTGGAGGATGCAAATTGAGGATTATTTGTATCAGAAGGATCTGTACCTACCATTGGGTGGGGTTGCATGTAAGCCCACAGATATGAAGGATGAAGAATGGAGTGTTCTTGATCAGAAGGCTCTTGATTACATAAGGTTGAGCCTTGCATCGTCTGTGATTTCTAGCTTATCACAGTGCAAGACAATGGAAGATTTGATAAAGTCCTTGGTGAATTTATACGAAAAGCCCTCGGCTTCTAATAAGGTATATCTTATGAATTAGCTATTTACTTTGAAAATGCAGGAAGGTGGATTGGTACATACTCATCTCAGTGATTTCCATGGTTTGGTAAACCAATTAGCTTCAGTCAATATTGTTTTTGATGATGAGGTAAAGGCTCTCTTGATTTTATGTTCTTTGCCTAAAAGTTGGGACAGTTTGGTTATGGTAGTAAGTAATTCTGCATCTGCTTCTAAAATCTTAAAATTTGATGATGTTGTGAGTGTGATCTTGAATGAGGAAATATGCAGGAGAAGCACAGGTGAATCATCAGGTAATGCTCTAAGTGCAGAAAGTAGGGGAAGGCAAAAGGAGAAGGTTGAGCAAGGGAAATCAAGGTCGAGAAGGAGATCCGAGTCCAAAGGTGTTACTTGTTGGTTTTGTGGAAAGAAAGGACATACAAAGAAGGAGTGTTGGTTGAGAGATAAAGAGAATCAACATGCAGGTATTGAAGAAGCAAAGGATGCAAATATCATGGTATAAGATGCTCTCATACTTTCTTTGGATAGTCAGGTAGGATCATGGATTTTAGATTCTAGTTCATCTTTTCATGCATCCCCAAACAGAGATTTGTTCCATGAGTATGAACAGGGAGACTTTGGAGTGCTTTATTTAGGGGATGGTACACCTTGTCAGATAGTTGGCAAAGGGAAAGTGCAGCTGAGATTGCAGATTGATAACACATGGGTGTTGAAGGAGGTCATGCATGTCTTGATTTTGAAGTAGAGTTTGATTTTTGTAAGAATGTTGGGTGACGAGGGATGCACAATAACCCTCACAGTGGATTCTTGGAAGGTTACCAAGGGTTCACTTGTTCTAGCAAGAGGTAAGAAAGTAGATACTCTTTATTTGTCTACTTGTATTGTTGATTCTACTTCTGGTTTATCTACTTTAGCTGTAGATTCGAAGATGTGGCTTAATAGGCTTGGTCACATGAATAAGAAGGGAATGGACGTTCTTGATTCAAAAGGTATGTGTTCAGATTCAGAAAGCATAGATAGAGTTCATTGTAGGAAAAGGAAATTTGATGCTTTTGATAGGAACAAAGAAGCTTTGGTGTTTATGGAGGAGATGAAGGACAAAGATCAGTCACAAGGGCTAAATAAATCTGAGCAGGGTAGCATGGACAAAGGTTTGATCCAATATGAGCTCGCAGATGAAAAATTCATCACTTGCAGAAAAACACAGATACCGATGCCGGTGCTCCCATGACACCGACATCGGCCAGACAGAAACTAACATCGGTCATGTGTAGACTAGTAGGGTCGATAGGTTGGGTAGGAGAAGTCCAACGTCAGTCATCAAGACCGACGTCGGTAGGGGGGACACCGGCGTCGGCTAGGGAAATGGCGTCGGTAGTCAGGGTCAGTGCAGGGAACCGACATCGGTCGGGAGCAGACTGGGAGATGGCTGAGATCGGTCACTGAAATGGATGATGGGTGGACATGTAGCTATTAAGGAGTCTCAAACACCCATATGGAGGTCAGAAATGGTAAGTGAACCTCATATTCATTGTTCACCTTCTTTATATTGCTTACTAATAGTCAAGAACTAGGAAGATGGAAGAAGCAATGCAGGTAGAATCTAGAAATAGTGGGAGCTTGGCATGGATGAGGAGTGTAAGTCCTTGGAGAAGAACCAAACAGGTATTTGTTGGTAGAGTTGTTAGCTGGAAGAAAGCACTGGATAGAGGGATGGATTCCCATATTAGAGAAGAGAATGGATGGACACGTGAGACAGAAGGCTATGGTATATGGTCTTGATTAGGCTATAGGACAATGGAGGTTTGACCATTGTATTTTATCTTTACCAGGTTAGATAATATTAGCTAAATTATCCTATTACTGTATTGTGTTACTTGTTACAGGGTTTCATACATAGGGAGTTTTTCTGAGCTAAGGGTAGAGTTGGTTCAGAAGTATGTCATGAAGAATTTGGGAGCAGCAAAATTCTTTTGGCATAAGTGACAGGTATAGCATCATAGGTTTGCATGGTGGTTGGTATTCAATAGTGACTTTGAAGAGGGATACAGAGCCAAGAGAAAAAAATAGATGGTGTACAGGTACAGGTATAGGTACAGTAGCAGTTGTTTATCTCCAAGTGGGAGATTATTAGGGTGTGGAGCTAAAAGCTTTAACTATTTACAGACATGAAGAAGAGGATGCTAAACAACTAGAAGCACCGGCATCAGCAGCATGACCGACGTTAGTCAGATGCAGTGTAGAAGGCAACCGGTGATGGCAGATAGTCGGTCGACATCGGCAGCACCAGACTGGCGTCGGTCGCCTGTGTGTTCTAGAACTACTATTAATGAACAGTCAGTTAAGTGAAGTGAGTGTTTGCATGTCAAATGACTAATTATAGTCATGATCTGTGTGTCTAATTATTGTAGTTAGATTTCTATTTTTGTATGCATGGGATCCTATTTAAAGACCCATAAGGCATGTATTGTAATTATGAAAAAGGCAAGTAAAAGCATTGAAGCAAGCAAGGTCAAGGAGATCTATAGGCGTAAGGTCAAGGAGATCAGCTGAAGCATTCAAGGAGGGATAATAACTCAGGCTATAGAGTTGTTGTGTTGAGCAAGAGAGAGAGGGAAGGTCTTGAGGTGTGGCAAGCCTTTGAGGTGGAGGAAGAAGTGGCATCTTCCTTATTGTATTTTCTTCTAGTAATATCTAATACAAGAGTGTGTATTGTCTCTCAAATTCTTTGTTGTCTCAAGTTTCTAGTTACTTTATCATTCTGGTATAATTCCATGTTTAATTGCTTATAAGAAAGTAGTCAATTGTGCTTCCGTTGGATAAGGGGTCACCTAACAGGTTGTGAGTATTTTCATTAACTAGATATCATCATTAGATCACCCTAATTTCCAAAGCATTGTGGATCATGCCATGTCATTTTAAATTAATATTATTGTGTAGCATCTTGTATATTAGACCATTGACTAAAAGATGGGTTGAAAAAACAAATAATGTCCATGTTATCTACCCCTTTGTTACCTTCTCTATAAATATGTGATATTGAAACTTTTTGAAAATGTTGTAAGATCCTTTAAATAACATCATTATTTTTCTAAATTTACCATTAAATATGTTACCAATAATGATGTTACTCAAAAATTTTAATTTAATTATCGATAATTAATAACGATAATGTCCCATTATTTTCATGATAGTAATATGAGATCATATTAAATGCATAAAATGTTATTTTTTTTCATATCACCTTGATCACATGTTCTTATTTTTTATATAATAAAAAATTGTTCCCAGCAACACATAGATCCTTAGTATATGAGACATAAATTCCATTTAATAATTATTATATATTTTTATTTTCATCTCACATTTATGTTTAATTTTTATAGCTAATAGGATTTTACATTTTTTCACATTGATCTCAGATTTATTATTTATACTATAACATCAATGTCTCTTACATTTAGAGAGGATCATCATGTAGACTTGTTTTCAAAAAGCACCAAAGTTAAAAATGGTAGAGTGTATCCAAGTAGAAAGAAACTGCATTACAAAGATGTAGGAAGAGGATTTGTTATTATCAGTGTTGACATAGTGTTAGATGGAAATGTACAATAAAATTATTCAATTGATGGATATAAAACCTTAGTAGATGTTGATAAAAAAACATACTATATTCTATGGAAAGAGAGTTATTTTTCAAAGCATGTAAATTCACCCATTCCCATAGTTCATACTGATTACATTTTTAATAACTTAGAGGCTTATAGTGCCATTGAAGAGGGAGATTCTAGTGATGACAGTGAAAACACCATAAATTATACAGGACCTATAGATATATTTTATTTTTTCATATACAATGTTTATCTCAGACATAAATGTTCAAGCAAAAATGATGACATAACCCAAGGTTTTTTAACTCATGTTCTAGAAGTTTATAAAATTCATGAAGAGAAATTGGGACCCTTGATGTTCGGTGTAATGATTCAAAATATGGTATATTTATGTTTTAATTTCTTAGAATTACTAAAACTGAATAAATTAATAGCTTGGCCAATAAAATATTTTGTTTTTCATGAAAAAAAAAGTGCCATTATGGTCAATAAAATTTATGTTCAATTGGATGGTTTAAACCTTGTACATATCGGTGAACATAATTTTAAGTTCAGGGGAGTTATTTCAAAATTGATCAATTTCCTCTCATTTTGAATCAATTATGTTGTAGAGGGAACTATTAAAAATGTACTTGAAGGAGACATTATAAAATTTAAGGTATTTCATGCCAAAACATTTGTTGCACATATTAAAGGAATATGCATCCCTTCTTGCAAAGGATGCTTTGTATCTGAAGGATCTCTCATATAATGGCCTACTAGGCAATTGGCTAACGTAAATGGTTCTTCTTTAGATGTGATATTAAAACAAGTCCTATATGTGGTTGATTTGAACATGTGGGATTCATTAGAAAAGCATAAACCATAAATGGTATATCTAGTTTATCTTGATTTCGCTAATTACAATCATTCTAAAAAAGGGATCAAAAGACCCTATAATGTGTAAAACATAATAAATTGAATACCTCTCTACCCTGTTCATCAAATCAAAATGTTAACGAGGATCAAAAATGGTCAACTTTTTTGGATAGAATGGAGAATATGATAAATTATTATTTCAAATATGACTATCTCAAAAAAATTCCCCTCATTTCAATCACATTTATATGGCACAAAATTAGATCCATGAATAAAGAAGATATAATGATTTTTTTGTTAAATGCATTGACAACAAATGCCATATTTAATGCAAGAAAAAAATCTATAGAGGCACATAAAATTAAATTCAATGGGATAGATGTCTATTATAATGCATGGCATAAATATTATGGGTACCCAAGGAGCACCTTCTATAGTCATAAAATATACTATATAATTGATCACAAGTGTGCATTAAATGGTAACACTAGGAAAGATAAAGAAAGGTCAAATACCACCATAATAGTTTCTATCATATCAAGAATGGTTGAGAGGGAAAATTTAGTCCTCATAGTAATTTTTATGTTTTAATATGAATATTTACATGAGTAATAATTCATTATTATGTATAGGTTATTTGTTAGTCATATTTAGTTAGTAGTTAGTTATCAAAATATTGTTATAATAGATTACTTGTTTAGATATATTATTATGAGTTATAAAAAAATATCATATATAGAGTTTGCATAATCATAGGGATTTTGGGATGAGAAAATGATGAAGAGATTATAGGAATGATATTCCTATATATATGTAGACTCTTGAATGTTTTATAATTAGAGTGTGAAGAAATAATATAGTGTGTTTAAAATATCTTTGTTGTCTGTGTATTAGATTCTTTATTGTAATATGTTATTATTTTAATCTTTCAAAAACATTGCATATTCCCATCATCTGATATCAAATTGGACAAGATCAAAGATATCCATGAGAATATGGTGTAGTTGTACATAATAGTTAGTCTATTTTTATTTTCTTAAAATAAGTATATGACTTGTTATATGCAATTGATATGTGAAGGTCATACTAATTGTTATTGATGGAGTCAAGTGATATGAAGATTAGACTATAAAATAACCTTGATACTTGCACTACCTCAACTCTAGATCATTATTCTCATCACATATGATCTTGTTGACATCTATGTTATTATCAACATCATTGTCAAATCTAGATGTGAAGAATATTAAAAAATCATTATAATCTACATAGTAGAAAGGATAAGAGATTAGAGAACTAATATAAGAGAAGTCATTTGAGGAAAAATTGGTTTGTGTATCTTCCAACATCCATGCATTACATCCATGGTATCCATTTCACATGGGATAAGTCAACAGCTATAGGTCTCTCTCCAATTATCAACACAGTATGCTTCACCATGGTCTATAAAGGTAGTCATAATATAATTAATGTTAGTCCATCCACTTTATTAGTTATTGAGTTAGAAGTCAATATATTTTAATTGGTATTGTTTAGTTTTATTTTTATAAATCTAATATGTAATTTTTTAAAATTAAAAAAGGTGTCATAAGTCTTATTTTGACAATGGTTTATGTATAGTATTCTAATTATTTTTAAGGCATTATTTTAATAAGTCTTATAATTGTATATTGTTTCAATTAGTTAATGATGTGAAATATCAAAATTCTATTTTTTTATTGATAAGTCATTTAGTGATATTTTTTTAGTTTAAATTCAAATAATTATGCATCAATGTTATGTATTTTTAGAGAGTTATTTTATCATTGAGTCAGTGCCAAAGTTTTCAAAGTCAATATTTTAATTGGATGTATTATCACTTGTATTCGATGTCCAAATTATGGAGGGTCATAATGGATAAATTGAACTATATTGAAAATTATGAAGGAAAATATTTTCACACATGGAAAGTAAGAACCCAATTGTTACTAATCAACAAGGTTGTCTAGGATATTGTTTATGGAAAAAATGAAGAAACCAAAATATGCAAAGGAAGCAATGAGGTGGTAGAGCAAAGATTAGAAAGCAACAAAAAATTATTGGCTTAGGGTTATCTGATGATTACTTGCGTCATATTAACCTATCAAAATGTTTCAAATTCCATTTGGACTATATTTACCATGCTATTTGGATCTCAAACACGAAGCACAATAGTGACTCTCAAACATAAGTTGTTTGGATTCAAGATGGAGGAAAGTGATAACATGATACAACACATAAGTAAGTTTCACTTCATTATAAATCAACTAATATGATTAAAGGTAGATGTACCTAATGATGATATAAAAGTTGTTTTCCTAAATAGCATACCAACTAGTTATTCCAATATGGGTTTTACATTAAACAA